>JAJPUD010005634.1:0-43300 GCA_023553655.1 Myrmecobius fasciatus | reverse complement strand
AAAAAAAAAAAAAAAAAAAAAAAAAAAGAAACGACCAACAAGATGATTTCAGAGAGGCCTGGAGAGACTTGCATGAACTGATGCTGAGTGAAATGAACAGAACCAGGAGATCATTATACACTGAAACAACAAGACTATATGATGAGCAATTCTGATGGACATGGCTCTCTTCAGCAATGAAATGTTTCAAACCAGTTCCTATTGTTCAGTAAAGAAGGCCATATACACCTAGAGAGAGGGATATGAAATGTGTACCACAACATAACATTTTCATGCTCTCTATTGATGTTTGCTTGCATGTTTCCCTTCTTAGATTTTTTTCTTGTAGATCCAATTTTTCTTGCACAGCAAGATAATTGTAAAAATATGTATACATATATTCGATTTGTCAAGTATTTTAACATAATTAACATGTAATAGATTTCCTGCCATCCAGAGAAGGGTAGGGACTGGGGGGGAGGGGGGAAATTTGTAGCAGAAAGCTTTGTAAGGGCCAATGTTGAAAAATTACCCATACATATGTTTTGCAAATAAAAAGCTTTAATTAAAAAAAAAAGACTGTTCAGATACTCAGGGAGTTGCCCAAACCCACTGCTATTTCATTGGGAAGATGACCCTATAGTCTCAGGCTCCTGTGTGCATGATTGCGACTCCCAGTGTAGCTGCATCTGTTGCTTTGACATTTTCCTATCACCACAGGACTTTGAGATAGGTAAAAATGGCAAAATGGTATGAGTGGTGTCTTTTGATTCATGCACAAATTGGATTTAAGTGAGTCAGAGTTGCATGAAGTTCCTGGTCTCACTTGCAATAGTTGGGATTCAATTGAATGAGCTTGGTTTCTTTGATGTTTAATGAAGCTCTAAGTGCTCCATATCACCAGCTTCAGCTGCCTTCTTGACCATTGAAACAAATTGTTCTCAACATCCCTTGGAAGTCTTCATATGCTTAGGGTAGACACCCTTCTAATTCATTAATGGATCTGAGATCCTTCAGTTACTATTAATCCGATTTAGTCTGTTTGCTTAAATGTTTTACTGGGATGTGGCCACTGTTCGCGCATATACCATAGTAATCTACTATTTGATAAATCCAAGATCCAAGTTTGGGAGGGAGGAGAACTCAATATTTGACAGAAATTGTAGGGAAAATTGGAAAACATCTTAATAGAAATTAGATATAGACCAACATCTTACACTATATACCAAAATGAGGTCAAAATGGATTAAATAATTTGACATAAATGGTAATACCACAAGTAAATTATGGGAGCATGGGAAAATATACTTGTCAAATCTATGGATGAGGGATGAATTTATGACCAAATAAGAGAAAAAGAGGATGATGAGAAGTAAAATAGGTAATTTTGATTGCATGAAATTAAAAAGCTTTTGCACAAACAAAATGACTGCAGTTAAAATTAGAAGGAAAACAAGAAACTGAGGAAGGAGAGAGGGGAATTATAACCAGTTCATTGATAAAGACCTCCTTTCTCAAATACACATGGAGCTGAGCCAAATGTATACAAATAAAAAACATTACCCAAATGATAAATGGTCAAAAGATATGAACAGATGGTTTTCAGGAAAAATCAAAGCTATTAATAGCCACATGAAAAAATACTCTAAATCACTATTAATTAAAGAAATACAAGTTAAAACAACTGAGATATCTCACCTCTTCAGCCAACATGACAGAAAAAGGAAATGACAAATGCTGGATAGGGTGTAGAAAAATTGACATACTCTTAATGAATTGATGCTACAATTCTGAAAGACAATTTGGAACTACAACCAAAGAACTACAAAACTGTTCATATCCTTTGACCCAGCAAAATCACTACTAGGTTAGTATCCCAAAGAGAACAAAAGAAAAGAAAAAGGAACTGTTTATATAAAAATACAAAATAGTGCTCTTTTTTATAGTGACCAAGAACTGGAAATTAAGGGGACTTGGGTTCCTGTAGGTTATGCCATTATAGTACAAATTTGTGAGTCCTATAAAGTCGAGAAGTCCTCAAGAATGGAATGGACAGTGTTTCCTTTATCTGATTTTTCTTTCTTGTAGATACGATTTTTCTTGCACAACAATAAGTGTAGAAATATGTATACATATATTTGATTTGTCAAGTATTTTAACATAATTAACATGTAGTGGATATCCTGCCATCTAGGGGAGGAGTGGGGAGTAGGGGGGGAAATTTGTAACAGAAAGCTTTGTAAGGGTTAACGTTGAAGAATTACCCATACATATGTTTTGCAAATAAGAAAAAATTTAAAAAAAAAAAAAAGAATGGAATGGACAACAGACTATATCTGCTGTAACAGGTCTAATCCTATTCTACTTAAATATGCAGAGATCTATCACCAGTCGATGAATTGTTTGATGGCTAGCAATCCATGAAACATATGAAAACTATGAGACCTTTAGCCCTGTAAATCTCTCATCCTCAGCGACCATAGCAATAGCAGAAAAAGAAGCAGAAGGTACTGTCTATTCACTGGTGCAGTGCACAGAGTGCTCCCCTGCTAGATAAGAAGATTCATCTCCCTGAGTTCAAATCTAGCTCTAGACATTTAATAACTGGGTGTCCCTGGGCAAGTCACTTCATCCTATTTACCTTAGTTTTCTCATCAATAAAATGATTTGGAGAAAGAAATGGCAAACCACTCCAGTCTCTTTGCCAAGCAAACCCTAAATGGAACCAGAACAACTGGACATTACTGAAAAATGATTTAAGAATAACATTCTGCCCAATAATTCCCCAACAAAACTGAAAACAAAAGTAACAAAATATAAACTATCTAGTTAACAATAGAAGAAACAAAGAATTTAGATAATATAACTCAGAAAAATAAATTGAATCAATGAATGAGCTTCCAAAGTGGGGAGGGGAAGAACAAGAAATAGGGTTTATCAACCAATTAAATGAAATATTAGGGGAAAAATTGATTTCAAGTTAAAAGAAACTTGCAAAAATAGGAAAAGAAGGAAAATTATGAAATATTTTTTATTGAATCAGATATTGTCTTGGCACCTAAACAAGGAAAAGATAGTGAGAGAAGCTATACACCAGTATCTCTACTGGATATTAGCACAATATTGCTAAGTACAACATTAACAAAGAAACTACAGCAGCATATTTTTTAATTACATACTATCACCAGGTTGGATTTATACCAAGAATTCACAGTTGGCTCAATATTAGGAAAAGTATAAACATAATAGAGCATATAAATAATAAAATAACAGTATATGATTAAATAAGATAATGTAGAAAATAATTTGGATAAAATACAATATCCACTCCTTTTTAAAAAAGAAATTAAAAGAACAAAATCAAAGATTTTTTTTTAAATGTAGTGAGTAATATTTATCTAAAAGCAGGAGCTAGTATTATTTGAATGGGAAAAATACCAAGAGACCTTCGATAGTAAGAGAAAAAAAAAAGTTTGTTATAAAATCTTTGCAGATTTTTTCCTTTTTTTCCCACTTCCAATTTTAAAATGACTTTGTACAGTTGAATTTTCACCAAAATTTCTTCAATTAGTTTTACTTTGTACAATTTATCTCTGTTTTATGAGATGATGCTAAGGATAGGGACTGGACTTGTGATTTCATTGCTTTGGAAACTACTAGGTGGAGAAACTCTATCTAACAACACATTTGGCTCTTCATTTATAGATAAAGAAAGTTGTTTGGAGGACTAAGGGATTAAATGACTTGTCCAGGATTGCATCACCAATGTGTGCGAGAGAGAAGACTGACAAGACATTTTGGTGACTACAACACCACCACATCAATTTGGACCTGGATTTAGGGGACTTTAGCATTCCACTTCCAACTCTAACTCTCCTGAGAACTTGGATAACACAGACTAATTTTTAATAAATACTTTGGATATCTAGGTCTTGCACAGATATTTCCTTTTCCATTTTCTAATATAGGCATGGGTTTATCCCATAATAAATCATTCAGAAAGGATATCAAATAAAGGAATTCAAATAAGTAGGAGAAACCAACCAATTTAAAATTCTTTGAGTGAATTGCTGCAGTGAATGAGCTAATTCAGCTAACTATATCTTTCCAATCACACAATTAATTGGAAAATTGCAGAGAAAATAAAATTTTACTGTGTTGTATCAGAGCCAGCAGTGGTAGTTTTCAGGTCTCTCAGCCCACAGACACCAAAGACAACTTATACGGTAAACAGGAAAGGTTTGTTACACTAGAGTGAGAGGGGAGCATTGTCCAGCACAGGTCGTGACAACACAGACCCAGCAAAACAGGAGTCCTTGGGATCTCAATCAGTAGCAGCTTCTTCCAGAAGTCTAAGCCCATAAATTGTAAGAGAGTTAAACAGCTGGTCAAAAGGAGATTGCAGGGATCTCTTTAGTAGCACAGAGACAAGATTCTGCTACTTTGCCCATACTCAGATCCAGGATGAAGGCCTGGCTCACAGTCCCAGGGCAAGGAGTATCACTAGCACACTAGAACTTGTAGCCACAGTGGATTGCAGACCCTCCTCATAGTTATGGTAGCCATGGACTAGAGTATAGGCCGGGAAAATAGTAAAAAACTACTTCTCCTTAGATCATACTACATTTGAAAAACAGAAAACTTACAGGTCCTAGAAAAATCTCTGAAAACAACTGCACAAACCCCTGAAGTTTGAGACATTGCACCCTCCACAATGGAAACAAAGCTCTACCTTAACAAAGAGTTAAAACTCAAATAATAGGCTGGGAAAATGAGCAAACACCAGAAAAAAACAGTCTGGCCATAGTAAGTTGTTATTTTGCCAAGGAATATGAAGACATGTACCAGAAGAAGATAAAGTCAAAGCTACATCCAAAGTCTCCAAGGAAAATAAGAATTGGCCTCAGGCCATGGAAGAGTCAAATGAGATTTTGAAAATCAAGTAAGAGAGACAGAGGAAAAATTAGGGGAAAAAAATTGAGAGTGGTACAAAAGGAAATACAAAAAGCTAATGAGAAGAATGCCTTAAAAGCAAATTGGCCAAATGGGAAAGGAAGTACAAAAGCTCACTGAGGAAAATCCTTCCCTCAAAATTAGAATTGAACAAAAGGAAGCTAATGACTTTTTGAGACTCAATAGCACAAAACCAAAAGAATGAAAAAAATAAGAAAAATGTGAAATATCTCTTTGGAAAAACAACTAATCTGAAAAATAGATCCAGGAGAGATATTTTGAAATTATTAAATTACACCAAAAGATTTAAAAAGCAAAAAATTATTGGACTCCCCCCAAAAAAGCATAGGCATTATTTATCAAAAAATTATCAAGGAAAACTGTCCTGATTTTTTTTTATTAGAGGGGGGAGGGAGAAGAAAGGAAGAAGAAAGGGAGAGAGGAAGAAGGAAAACTGTCCCAATATTCAAGAACCAGAGAGTAAAAGAGAAATTGACAGAATCCGCTGATCACTTCCTAAAAGAGATCCCAAAATGAGAACTCCTAGGAATATCATAGCCAAATTCCAGAACTGTCAGGTCAAAGAGAAAATATTGCAAGCATCCAGAAACAATTCAAGTATGGTGGAACCACAGTTAGGATAATATAAATGTTAGCAGTTTCTACATTAAAGGATCACAGGGCTTGGAATATGATATTCTGGAGATTTAAAGAGCTAGCATTTCAACCAAGAACCACTTATCCAGAAAAACTGAGTATAATCCTTCAAGGAGAAAATGGGGGGGGGTGGGGATGAAATAGAGACGTTTTAAGCATTGGTTAGGAAAAGCCCAGATATGAATAGAGAATTTGACTTTTAAATACAAGATTAAAGAGAAGCATAAAAAAGATAATTAGGAAAGGAAAATCATGAAGGACTTAATAAGGTTAAACTGTTTGTATTCCTACATGGGAACATGATATTTCTAATTCATAAGAATTGTCTCATTAAGGCAGTTAGAAAGAGTATATATAAATAAAATGCACCTATATGAATTGAATACTAAGGAATAATATCTAAACAATTAAATTAAGGGGTGAAAGAAGAATGTACTGAGAGAAAGGGAAAGGAAGAGATAGAATGGGATAAATTATCTGCCATAAAAAAGGTAAGAAAAAAATTTACAATGGAGAGAAAGAGGAGGATGTGAAGGCAAGTGAGTGAACTTTACTCTCATCAGAATTGGCTCAAGAAGGGAATAAAGTGCACAGTCAATTGGATATACAAATCTATCTTACCCTACAGAATAGTAGGAGGGGAAAAGAATAGGATAAGAAGGGATGACAGAAGTGAGGGCATATTAGGAAGGGGGTATTTAGAAGCAAAAGAAGGAACAGGTGAAAGGAGAGAATAGAAAAAATGGGGGAAATACAGTTAGTAACAGTAATTATGAAAAGAAATTTGAAGCAAATTTGAAGCAAAAAATTTCTCTGATAAAAGTCTCATTTCTCAGACTTATAGATAACAAATTTATAAAAAAAAAGAACCATTCCCCAATTTATAAATGATCAAAAGATATGAATGTTTTTAGATGAAATAATCAAGGCCATTTATAGCCACATGAAAAAAAATACTCTCACTATTGTGTGGAGAAATACAAATTAAAACAGTTCTGAGGTACTATCTCATGCTTAGATTAGATTAGCTAATAAGCCAAAAAAGGAAAATGACAAATGTTAGAGGGAATATGGGGAAAATGAGACATTAATACATTGTTGGTAGAATTGTGAACTGATTCGACCATTCTGTAGAGCAATTTGGAACTATGCCCAAATAGCTATAAAACCATGCATATGTTTTTTTTAACCTAACAACACCACTACTAGAGGTATATCCCAAAAGATATTTTTTAAAAGAAAAAAAAGGACAAATATGTACAAAAGATATTTATGGCAATTCCTTTCTCAGGGCAAGTTGGGGAATGGTTGAACAATTTGTGGACTATGATTATGATGGAATTCTATTATGCTTTAAGAAATTATGAACAGTGTGTTTTTTTCCCTTTCTTATGTTTTTTTCCCTTTTTATCTGATTTTTCTTGCACAAGATGACAAATATAGAAATGTGTTTAAAAGAACTGCACATATTTAACTTCTATCAGATTGCTTGCTGTCTTGAGAAGGGAGGAATTAAGGGAGGGAAGGAGAGAGACAAATTTGGAACACAGAGTTTTACAAAAATGAACACTGAAAACTATCTTTACATATATTGGGGAAAATAAAATACCATTGGGGGAAAAAAAGAAATGATGAGCAGGATGCTCTCAGAAAAACCTGAAAAGACTTCTACAAGCTCATGCAAAGCTAAATGTACTCTGTATAAAGTAACAGCAATATTGTAAAATGATTAGCTGTGAATGATTTTGTTATTCTCAGGAATACTATGATCCAAGATAACTCAAAAGGATTATGATGAAAATATTAACCATACCCAGAGAAAAATTGATTGTGTCTGAATGCAGATGGAAGCAGACTTTTTTAAACTTTATTTTTCTTGAGAACTTTTTTGGGGGAGGGGAGGAATCATTGTTTTCATTTGCAACATGACATTTATGGAACTGTTTTGTATAGCTTCACATGTGCTTTTGGGGAGGGAGGAAGAGTAAAAAAGAGAAACTGGAACTCAAAGTTTTACAAACAAATGTAAAAAATTGTTTTACATATAACTAGAAAAATAAAATATTAAATGATGAAAAGCATCATTATAAAGTAGTATAGAATCAAATGAGGTAATATCTGTAAATTGCTTAGAACAATGTTGGGTACATGGTAGGTGCTTAATAAATGCTTATTCAATTCTCTTTCCCTTCTACCATAATAGAATCATTTTAAATCTTAACTTCATTAATTATTAAACCATGTATCCATGAATAAATCACAATTATATAAGTATACACACACACATACATATGTGTGTGTGTGTGTGTGTGTGTGTGTGTGTGTGTGTGTGTGTGGATTTTAGTTAGACTAGACAACCTTTACTTCTGGATTTAACATTTTATGGTTATAGAATATATGACTTGGTCAAGGTCAAGAAGCTATAGTGTAGTATTAGAAATGACAGAATTAGTCTGGAGCTGAGGTCTATTGACTTCTAATATAGTGCTCTTTTCATTACATAAAACTTTTCATATAAGTTTCATATAACATGTTTTCATACAACTTAAGTTAATAATAATAACTTAATAACTTAAATAAGTCTTTTCATATAACTTAATAACTGATAAGAAACTTTAAAGCATAATGGTTCCTTAATTTCTTCTGAATATATTCAATTCTGTAAATATTTATTAAACATCTACAGGAGCCATGCTCAGTATTAGGGATTTGTTGTATTCAATCCTTTAATCAAGTCAGACTGGATGAAGTTTTCTTTGCAAAGACATTGGAGCAGTTTGTCATTTTCCTTTAGCTCATTTTACAAATGAGGAAGCTGAGGCAAACAGGATTAAGTGGCTTGCTCAGAATTATGAACCTAGTAAGGGTCTGAAACTCTATTTGAACATGGATCAATAATATAGTATTCCAAATCTTCAAAGAGAAGTGCATTTTCTCAAGTTTTCTCCAGGGCCATTATAATTATTTTCCCTTTTTTTTGTTCTTTACATTTCCATTGTTGTAATCATGCATGTGTAATCTCTTTCCGTGCTTTTACAAAGACTTCGTAATCATTATTTCTTAAAGTATACTAAACAACAGCATTTTTTCAAGTAGATATAATTGTAAAAACTATAGTTTTTATTTGGGGTTAAGAAAGCAACCCTGAAGACTTCTATTGCTTTAAAAACAAAAAGTACCTTTGGATATTTAAAAAAAAATTATTCCTTTAACTATAATTTCTGATTTAATAAATAGAAACAATAATATTTTAGATGAGATAATTAAATTTAGATGAATAGTTAGATGAAAATGGCAAGAAACTTGTTTTGCTAGAACATTTAGGGGCACAGGGTAGCCTTCCAAAACCCGCCTGCCTAATGTCTGTACCATATAAGACATAAAGACAGAGCTCCTGGTGGGTGTAGGCAACATAACTTACAGTTCCAAGCATAGAGGCTTCTGTACACAGAGATGTGTTTGCCCATAGGCTGGCACATATGGGCCATATATTTTCAGAGCTGACTTATTGAACAAATGCTATGATAAGTTGAATCATTTTTATTTCTCCAGAGAGAAAGAGGCACTTTGAGAAGTTCTTGCTATGCAAGAGAACAGAGTCATCATGGCTGGCAGACCCCACATACTTAACACTGTGGCCCTGCCACCTTGCCACCAGGGAAATTAGACATCTCACTTAGTACATCATGCAAGACATGAGTCACTCCATTGGTTTGCAAAGGAGGAGGAGAGAGGGAGGGCCATCTGCTAGTCATGAACAGATGACAAATACTCTGCATTGCAAATTTCAATGTGCAGTTACTTCCCAAATTATAAGTCAACACATTTTGTAACCTTTTTTTTTCAGATTGAGTGCTTAAATGGTGGAAATGTTATTTTTTTAAAAGCTTTAATACATTTTTAAAGCACCTTATTCCCAGTTCAATTTAAGTGCCTACTCTGCATTGAGGTAGCTACTCTAAACAATCTTATTAAATGACCAAAGAAAAACTACAGCTCTTGATTATCCCTGGATCAGGACCAGATGTTCAACCAAACGCCTTCTCACCAAAGTTCTTGCTTTTTTGGTGTGCTTGCAGAGCCCCATGGGGACCACCATTGGCTACTGACATGAATCCTAGAGCTCTTGGATCATCCCTTACAGCAACAGTTCAATGTAAAGCCCAAGCATTTATTGAGTATTTGTGCAAACTTCTGGGGCAGTCTAGGGTACAGAATAGCAACAACAATAGGTGACACTTATACAATGCTTTAAAGGTTTGCAAAAGTGCCTTATGTATGAAACAAAATAAAAGACTAAGTTAATTATATTGTTATATAACTTCCTTCCCTTGTTAGTTATATTGTTAGTAGAAAGACAAAGTAGGCAGATGATGTGTGGTACAATGGAAAAATCAGAAAACCTCAATTAAACTCCTGACTCTAGACTCTTTGAGCTTCTATTTATTCATTTATACAATGAAAATACTTTAAACTACCAATCTCCCAGGGTTATGTAAGGGAAATGTTCTGTGAACTATATTCTGTTCTATAGGAACAGAAGCTATGTCTTACCTAGTTTCTGTATAGCCCCTTATATTTCAGAAAACAATCTCATGTGATACATTCATGACCCTTTGAGGCACATAGGACAGGTATTCGTATCACCTTTTATACAAATGAAGAAACAGCTTCAGAGATGTTATACCACTTATAGGGGCAGCATTGTGGAGTAAAAAAACTTCTTGTCTTAAAATCAGAAGACCTTGACTTGAAGCTTGGCATATTACCCATTGACTGTGAGTATGATGCTGTAAAATTCACTTTTTAATTCTGCGTTTCAATTTCTCATTTGTAAAATGAAGAGGATGGGTGGAGTTGGACTGGGTGATTTCTTACCCTCCCTTCTACTTTTAAAATCCTATAATATGGGGCAGCTAGGTGGCTCAGTGGATAAAACATCAGCCCTGAAGTCAGAAAGACCTGGGTTCAAATTTGACCTCAAACACTTAACACTTCCTAGCTCTGTGACCCTGGGCAAATCACTTAACCCCAATTGCCTCAGAAAAAGAGGAAAAAAAAGAAAAGAAATCCTATAATATGTCCATCTGTTGTTTTATAAATAGTAGCCCATTAGAGAGAGCACTGAACTTGAAATTAGGGAGATCTGAATTCAAATCCAACCACAGACAATTATTTATTAGCTCTGTGAGCCAGAGCAAGCAATACAACTCCAATTTGTTTCAGTTTTCTTATCAGTAAAAATGACATTCAAATCCCTTGGTAAGGTAGCCCCCTCTTATATTTTCAGTTTTTTTATGCCTTAGTTCCCAACATATATTCTTTGATTGAGTGACAATGGCCTCCTGACTATTCCCAGAGTGAGCTTCTTCCATCTCGTGCCTTTGACCATTTCCTTTGCCTGTTTTCCACACTTAGAATGCTCAGCCTCTTCATCTCTTCATTCTGATTTCTCTGCCTTCGCTTAAGTCCTAATCAGAACCTCATCTTTTTACAGGAAGCCTTTCTAAACCCTTCTTAATTCCAGTGCCTTCCCTCTGTTAATTATTTCCTTTTTATCTTGTGGAAAGTCTGCATTGTATATTTTGGTTTGCTGGAGAAAGTCTTTATATGCTTGGGGGGGACATTCCCCAGCTCATTGATAAGTTTGAGACTATTGGTTATCCTCAACCTGGGTTAGCCCATCTTCCAAGATGGTTTTACTGGGGGGTGGCTGGTAAAACCAACCAGGGCTGCTCCTGACACAGAATCCATCTTGCCAGTTTTTCCTAGGATATCTGACAACCATTTTATGATTCAAACAAAATACAGTTCTGGTTGCTGTGTATCAATCTCATTTCCTTTCAGGAAGTAGCTAGATGGCACCTGGATTCAGAAAAATACAAATTCAAATCTATCTAAGTTACTTATCTGTGTGACCCTGGAAAAGACATAACCTATCTCTGCCTCAGTTTCCAAATAAGCAAATTGGAATTATAAATACTGGTAGCATGTCTTGAGGATTAGGTAGTTGTGATGAGGTTTGCCATGTGAGGATTCATGTGGAAAAGTAATTAGACAGGTTCTGTCTAATACCAGAGACTAAAATTGGGATAGAAAGTTACATATTTCAATGCTACTTTCTAGTAGTTAGAAGAGTTCAAAGAGAAATAAGCTGCCTCAAGACAATGATGTCTTCCCCCCAATCTTGATCATTTTTCTGAACTTGAGAAGCATCAACAAACATTTCCACATACAAAAAAGGAACAGAAAAAGAGATTTTTAATATGAAGCCATAAATCTCTATTACATAGAACATGCTTTAAAAAAAGTTTGTAATAAATTAAACACTTTTGCTCCCAAGCTATCCTGCTCTCTGTATCTCCCTCTGGCCTTCCTACTGTTTTCTTCTGTGCATTTAAGGTAAATGTTTTATTGATGTTCTCTATTTTTTTAAATTTTATTTTATTTGCAAAACATATGTATGGGTAATTTTTCAACATTAACCCTTACGTAGCTTTCTGTTGCAGATTTTTCCCCCCAACTCCCCACCCCTCCCCTAGATGGCAGAATATCCACTACGTGTTAATTATGTTAAAATATTTGGCAAATCGAATATATGTATACATATTTCCAAACTTATCATTGTTGTGTAAGAAAAATCGTATCTAAACAGAAGACAAATCAGATAAAGGAAACACAATGTAAGCAAACATCAATCAAAAGTATGAGAATGTTATGTTGTGGTCTGCATTTCACATCCCTCTCTCTGGGTGTATATGGCTTTCTTCAGCGAACAATTGGAACTGGTTTGAGACAATTCTTTGTTGCAGAGAGCCATGTCCATCAGAATTGATCATCATGTAATACTGTTGTTGCTGTGTATGATGATCTCCTGATTCTGCTCGTTTCACTCAGCATCAGTTCATGCAAGTCTCTCCAGGCCTCTCTGAAATCATCCTGCTGGTCGTTTCTTACAGAACAATAATATTCCATAATATTCATATACCATAATTTATTCAGCCATTCTCCAATTGAAGGGCATCCATTCAGTTTCCAGTTTCTAGCCACTACAAAAAGGGCTGCCACAAACATTCTTGCACATGTGGGGTCCTTTCCTTCCTTTATGATTTCTTTGGGATATAAGCCCAATAGAAATGGCGCTGGGTCAAAGGGTATGCACAGTTTGATAACTTTTTGAACATAGTTCCAAATTGCTTTCCAGAATGGCTGTATCCGTTCACAGTTCCACCAACAATGCATCAGTGTCCCAGCCTTCCCACATTCCCTCCAACATTCATCATTAACTTTTCCTGTCATTTTAGCTAATCTGACAGGTGTGTAGTGGTACCTCAGGGTTGTCTTGATTTGCATTTCTTTGATCAATAGTGATTTGGAGCACCTTTTCATATGATTATAAATAGTTTTAATTTCATCCTCTGAAAATTGTCTGTTCATATCCTTTGACCATTTATCGATTGGAGAATGGCTTGAATTTTTATAAATATGAGACAATTCTCTATATATTTTAGAGATGAGACCTTTATCAGAACCCTTAAATGTAAAGATGATTTCCCAATTTATTGCTTCCCTCCTAATCTTGACTGCATTGGTTTTGTTTGTACAAAAACTTTTTAACTTAATATAGTCAAAGTTATCTATCTGGTTTTCAATTAGGAGATCCAGTTCTTCTTTGGACATAAATTTATTTCATCTCCATAGGTCTGAGAGGTAAACTATATTATGTTCCTCTAATTTACTTATAGTATCACTCTTTATATCCAGATCATGAACCCATTTAGAGCTTATCTTGGTATGTGGTGTTAGATGTGGGTCAAGCCCTAATTTCTTCCACACTAGTTTCCAATTTTCCCAGCAGTTTTTGTCAAATAGTGAGTACTTATCCCAGAAGCTGGGGTCTTTGGGTTTATCAAAGACTAAATTGCTATAGTTATTGCCTAGTTTGTCTTGTGATTCTATCCTATTCCACTGGTCGACTACTCTATTTCTTAGTCAGTACCAAATGGTTTTGATGACTGCTGCTTTGTAATATAGTTTTAGATCTGGTACAGCAAGTCCACCATCATCAGCCTTTTTTTTTTCATTAATTCTCTAATTAAAGGGGAGATCAATAAAATTGAAAATAAGAAAACTATTGAATTAATAAATAAAACTAAGAGTTGGTTTTATGAAAAAACCAACAAAATAGATAAGCCTTTAGTTAATTTGATTAGAAAAAGGAAAGAGGAAAATCAAATTGTTAGTCTCAAAAATGATAAAGGAGAACTTTCCTCCAATGAAGAGGAAATTAGAGTAATAATTAGGAGTTTCTTTGCCCAACTCTATGCCAATAAATTTGATAATGTAACTGAAATGGAGGAATATCTACAAAAATATAGATTGCCAAGGTTAACAGAAGAGGAAATAAATTATTTAAATAGCCCATATTTGGAAAAAGAAATAGAACAAGCTATTAATCAACTCCCTAAGAAAAAATCTCCGGGGCCAGATGGATTTACATGTGAATTTTACCAAACATTCAAAGAACAATTAATCCCAATACTATATAAACTATTTGAAAAAATAGGGAAAGAAGGTGTACTACCAAATTCCTTCTATGACACAGATATGGTGCTGATAGCTAAACCAGGTAGGGAGAAAACTGAGAAAGAAAACTATAGACCCATTTCCCTAATGAATATTGATGCAAAAATTTTAAATAAGATTCTATTTTCTTTTTTTGATAGGGAATGGGGTAAGCAGAACATCATCACCATAACTATTCTCCTTATTTCTCCAATGCTTTGGTAAACAAAAATTGTAATAAATGAGAATAGCCAAGCAAAATAAATCCATATAATGACCACATCTTTAAAAATGTACGCTTCATGCTGTACCTCTTAGTCCATCATGTATTTATCAGAAAAGTATGGAAATTTTGCTAGATTATTAATCTTCTGATGTTTGAGTTGATCAGAGTTCTAAATTCTCTACAATGATGCAATCTGTGTATACAATATTTCCCCCTTGACTCTATTCGTTTCACTTTATATCATTTCATGAAAGTCTTCCCAGGCATTACTTAATGTGTCTTTTTTGTCATTCTGATATAGTAAATAATATTAAATTACATTCATAGGTAAATAAATTGTTCAACTATTTTCCAATCAATGGGTATTCCCTTATCCTCTGGTTTTTGGCTAAACAAAAAGTGATGCCCATTAATGCTTTTGTACATAGAGGTCCTTTTCCTCATTCTTTGATCACTTTGGGAGAAAAAAGTGTAATAGTGGTATTATAAGGTCAAAGAGAGTGTAGAATTTAGGATTTTGGAGGAGGGAAAGTATAGATCAAAAATGCTGACCAAAATGGCTGGATCAAGTCACAGCTCTGCAAACAGTACATTAGTGTGTTTGTCCCTTAACAGTTTTTTCATTAATTGTCATTTTCCTTTTTGCTGATCTGACAAGTATGAGATGGAAACTAAGAATTGTTTTAATTTCTGTCTTTAGTTATTACTGATTTGGAATACTTTAAAACAGCTGTCTATAGTGTGCCTTTCTTCTCTGAGAACTGCCTATTTATATTCTTTGATTAGTTTGTGGAATGGTTTTTATTATTATAATTTTGAATATTTCTGCAAAATTAATTATTTCCTTTCTCATTTTAACTTCACTGGTTTTCAGCTCTGCAAAAACTTTTCAATTTTGTGTAACCCACTCCTGTCCTATGCAAAGTTGTTCAAGATATCTCTCTCTCTGTTTATCTAATTTGTTTATAATGTGACCATTTCTATTTCATTTGTATATCCATTTGGAGGTTTTTATAGCACAAAATGTGAGATTTTATTTGTACCTAACTTCCTCCAGAGCACTTTCCAATTTACCCAACAGTATCGCTCAAATGAGTGCTTACCTTTGCAGTTAGCGTTCTCAAGTTTATCAATAGCTAGACCATTCTATTCAATTTCTTTTGGATCTTTCCACTTAAACAACTAATTAACTTTTCTATTTGTACATCTAATACAACTAGACCTTTTCTCCTGTCCATAATTGTGAGAAGTATTCACCTCTGTATTGTTGTAAATACAACCTGTCATAGTATGTAATTTTTTTTGGTATGTTACTCTATCCTTTGTACTAATTATTCAGTCTCTTGTGAGAATCTTAAGTAGATTGTTGATTTATAGGTTTCTTTCAAAATTTGTATGTCAGGAGTTTATTAGTCTAATAGAGGGAATTTTGTAGGATCCCTTCTCTATTTTTGGAAATAATTTATTTAATATTGTAATTAATCATTGTTTAAATGTTTGGTAAAACTCACTTGTAAATCCATCTGATCCTTTTTGTCTTTGGGATTTCTTTTATGGTTTCTTTCT
This sequence comes from Myrmecobius fasciatus, assembly GCA_023553655.1. Taxonomy (NCBI): domain Eukaryota; kingdom Metazoa; phylum Chordata; class Mammalia; order Dasyuromorphia; family Myrmecobiidae; genus Myrmecobius; species Myrmecobius fasciatus. Next base: position 27,354 of record JAJPUD010005634.1, on the reverse strand, counting down.
CTTTTTTGCCATAAGAATATTTAAGTTCTCTATTTCTTATTCTGTTAAACTGAGTACTTTATATTTTTATAAGTAATTATTCATTTCATTTGTTAATTTTGCTGTCATGTAATTGAGCAAAACAGTTTTTATTAATTTCTTTATGTCCTCTTTATTTGTTATAAAGTTTTCTTTTTAATTTCTGATATTGATAATTTGATTTCCCTCTTAAAAATCAGACTATTGAATCATTTACATATTTATTAGTTATTTTAAAATAGCTAGTAGTTTTATATGTTAATGTGCTTATTTTGCTTTCAATTTTATAAATTTCCTCTTTAATTTTTAAGTATTTTTATTTTTGTAGGAACTTTTTGCTTTTCTGGGTGTTTTTTGGATTTTTTGCATGTGTAATTAATTGATATGTTTTCTTTCTATTTTGTTGTTTAAAATTTTTAGAGATATAAGTTATAAATCAAGAACTGGTTTGGCTATATTGCCAAAGTATGATAGATTGTCCCATTATGGTAATTTTCCTTTCTGAAGTATCTATTGTTTCTGTGCTTTGTTCTTTGATGCACATGTAATTTAAAATTAATTTAGTTTCAGCTTCAGTGTGAATTCTTTCTTTACATGACTTTTATTTATTATATTTTATTGTCTTGTGATAATTAAAAGATGTATCTAATATTTCTGCTTTTTTGCATTTTCTTATGAGGTTTTTTTATACCCCAGCACATTATTAATTTTTGTAAAATTATTCTGTGCAACCAAGAAAAATAAATAACTTTTCTAAAATTCTATTTATATTCTTCTTTCTTGTTTATTGTTAATTTTATCTAGGTCTGAAAAAAGCATATTGACACCTTTGAATATTATGATTTTCATATCTATTTCTTTATATGATTCTTTTAACTTTTCCTTGAAGTGCTTAGATACTGTACCTTTTGGCATATAGTATTGCTATTTCTTCAATATTTATGATGTTTTTAAACATAATGTAGTTTTTCTTAGTATTTTCTATTTTTTAAGGTGTCTTCTCTGAGTTGATGATAATTACTCCTGCTTTTTTGAATTCTCCTGAAATTTTTCATTTCTTGTGTTACAAATATATTATATATCACATATTGTTTAATTGTACTTTCTAATTCATTCCAGTATTCTACCCCATTTTATGGGTGAGTTGAACTTTTTCATGACCATGGTTATGATTGTTAGTTGTTTTTCCCCTCTTTTTCATTCCCTTTTTCTGTATAACTTTTCATCTTTTTTGTTCCTTGCTCCTCTTTTTATAAGGAAGAAGGTAGTGAATGAGGAGCGTAATAAAACTAGTAACTTCTATCTGATGTCATCTAATCCCAGTCTACTTTCCCCTTATCTCTCCATGTCCACTAAACTTTGATCCCTCAATCTTTCCAATTTTTTCTTTATCTTTTAATTTCTTCCTTGTGATCTACCTTCAAGATGGATGCTAATTTGCATCTATTCTCTCCTCAATTCTACTCTGGCTACAAAACTTCTTCTCTTTTTCACTATTCTCACCTTTAGTCCTATACAATTTATTATATTTTTGCAACAAACTTTTTTTTTTTGTATTTGCACTCAATCTTCCTTTATCCAGTTCAGATAAGAGTAAGGTCATGCAATGCCTACTTTCCATCATGCTTTTCTTCATGTTTATATATTCTTGCCACATACTGCATTTATATGAAATAACTTCCCTATTTTTACACATTTCTTTCTTATGATCTTTCTGCCTCCCTTTTCTTTCTTTTCTTAAAACCAACAAAATAAAACAAAACCACACCTAAGTCCTTTTTAAATCTTATTTAACTCCCTCTCTGAACCATAAAGACATTTGTATTACAAAGGGTCATTTGTCTCTTCTTTCCTTTTTTAGAAGATAAAAACATTGTCATCATACAGTATTCTCAATAGCTCAAATATATTTACCTTTTGGAGCTTTCTTTTCTCCTGTGTTTATATTTTATCTTTCTGCTTAGCTCCAATCTATTCACCTGGAATGCTTGAAAAATCTCTATTCTATTAAAAATCATTTTTCCCCTTACAAAATTATACTGTTTGAAGGTAAGTTATTTTTGGTTCTAAATCCCCCACATAGAAGAGGCTGGGAAACCTGCTTCTGAAAAGTCATAATGATGTACGATGAAAGTGTAATTTGGAGCATGAAATGGACACCAATCTGCTATCTTTGTAATGAAGAGGAACCTTTTTTTTTATTTCTTTTTTATTAAAGCTTTTTATTTGTATAACATATGTATGGGTAGTTCCCCAACATTGATCTTTACAAAGCTTTCCATTACAAATTTTACCCCCAGTCCCCTCCCCTCCCCTAGATGGGAGGAAGTCCACTACATGTTAATAATGTTGAAATGCTTGAGAAGTTATGCAAGAAAAATCCTATCTACAAAAAAAAAAAAAAAAAAGAATCAGAGAAAGGCAACACAATGCAAGCAAATGTCAATAGAGATCATGAAAATGTTCCGTTGTGGTCCACATCTCATTTCCCTCTCTCTGGGTGTATATGGCTTTCTTCAGTGAACAATTGGAACTGGTTTGAGACAACTCTTTGTTGCAGAGAGCCATGTCCATCAGAATTGATCATCATGTAATACTGTTGTTGCTGTGTATGATGATCTCCTGTTTCTGCTCGTTTCACTCAACATCAGTTCATGCAAGTCTCTCCAGGCCTCTCTGAAATCGTCCTGCTGGTCGTTTCTTACAGAGCAATAATATTCCATAACATTCATATACCATAATTTATTCAGCCACTCTCCAATTGATGGGCATCCCTTCAGTTTCCAGTTTCTAGCCACTACAAAAAGGGCTGCCACAAACATTCTTGCACATGTGGGGCCCTTTCCCTCCTCTAAGATCTCTTTGGGATATAGGCCCAGTAGAAACACTGCTGGGTCAAAGGGTATGCACAGTTTGACAACTTTTTGAGCATAGCTCCAAATTGCTCTCCAGAATGGTTGGATCCGTTCACAGTTCCACCAACAATGTATTAGTGTCCCAGTTTTCCCATATCCCCTCCAACATTCATCGTTATCTTTTCCTGTCATTTTAGCCAATCTGACAGATGTGTAGTGGTATCTCAGAGTTGTCTTAATTTGCATTTCTCTGATCAATAGTGATTTGGAGCACCTTTTCATATGACTAGAGATGGTTTTAATTTCATCATCTGAAAATTGTCTGTTCATATCCCTTGACCACTTATCTATTGAAGAGTGGCTTGAATTCTTATATATATGAGACAATTCTCTATAAATTTTAGAAATGAGGCCTTTATCAGAACCATTAAATGTAAAGATGATTTCCCAATTTGATGCTTCCCTCCTAATCTTGTCTGCATTTGTTTTGTTTGTACAGAAACTTTTTAACTTAAGATAATCAAAATTATCCATCTGGTGTTCAATTAGGAGTTCCAGGTCTTCTTTGGACATAAATTTATTCCATCTCCATAGGTCTGAGAGATAAACTATATTACGTTCCTCTAACTTGCTTACTAAGTCCCTCTTTATATCTAGATCATGAACCCATTTAGATCTTATCTTGGTATGTGGTGTTAGGTATGGGTCAAGCCCTAATTTCTTCCACACTAGTTTCCAATTTTCCCAGCAGTTTTTGCCAAACAGTGAGTATTTATCCCAAAAGCTGGGGTCTTTGGGTTTAACGAATACTAGATTGTTAAGGTTATTGCCTAGATTGTCCTGATATCCTATCCTGTGCCACTGATCCACTGCTCTATTTCTTAGCCAGTACCAAACAGTTTTGATGACTGCTGCTTTATAATATAGTTTTAGATCTGGTATAGCAAGGCCACCTTCATCTGCCTTTTTTCTCATTAATCCCCTTGAGATCCTTGACCTTTTGTTCTTCCAAATGAACTTTGCTACTATTTTTTCTAGATCTGTAAAATAATTTCTTGGGAGTTTGATTGGTATGGCACTAAATAAGTAAATTAGTTTGGGTAGTATTGTCATTTTTATTATGTTCGCTCTGCCTACCCATGAGCACTTAATATTTTTCCAATTGATTAGGTCTGATTTTATTTGTGTGGAAAGTGTTTTGTAATTTAGTTCGTATAGTTTCTGACTTTTCCTTGGCAGATAGATTCCCAAATATTTTATCCTATCATCTGCTATTTGGAATGGAATTTCTTTTTGTATCTCTTGCTGCTGAATTTTGTTGGTAATATATAAAAATGCTGATGATTTATGTGGATTAATTTTGAATCCTGCCACTTTGCTAAAGTTGCGAATTGTTTCTAGTAGTTTTTTAGTTGAGTCTCTAGGGTTCTCTAAGTATACCATCATGTCATCTGCAAAGAGTGATAATTTGGTTTCTTCATTGCCTACTCTGATTCCTTTTATAAGAGGAACCTTTTTGATAAGGCTATGTCTAGCCAGAAGTACAGTGCTTTCAATAAAATAGCCAGCCAGAGCTTTACTTATGATCTGGCTTTTTACTCCCTGGTTGAATTTTAGTTAGAGGGACATGCTGTAAACTTCTAAGTGGGAAGGATCTCCCCTTCCAAAGCCAACGTGTATCTGGGAATATGGACTTCTGATTTTTACCTCTTTGCATTTGCTCTTTCCTGGTTTTGGTGAAGGAGATTGGAGATAACTATGACTTTGTGAGTTTCAAAAAGATAAGAAAAGTGAACCATTAGAGACTAGGAACTGAATTTGCCAAAAGCCAGATGGTAAGGAGCAGAGTCCCAAACAACTAACTTGATCTAGTCTAGAAGTAGCAATGATGCAGATTTATCCATTGGAAATCAACTTGGTGAGATGAATGCTATGTAGAAATTGTGTTGAATTTGAATCTACTTTCCCTGAGGACTGAGGTGTTATGAGGGAGAATATGCTGCCAGTGTATTGGGGCAAAGGGATTATGTATAATTCTATCTTTGTAGTAAATATTGCATTATAAAGTCTAATTAATAGTAACTAGTTAAATGGACTGGAACATTAATTATTTGTAATTAGTAATAACAGGAATATTTTAGAATGGGAATCAAACCAATAGTGTTACAAAGGAGATGACTCTCACCTCTCAAAGGCATATTGGAATCATGAAAGGGACAAATAGTCTTTCTGGCTCTTAGAGAGTGAATCCAGAGTCATCCTTATAAAAACACACAGTATTTTCAAATTTTTTTATTCTCAATTTATTTGCAAGATATATGTCTAGCTTTCTCATATCGCTTGGTTACAGCTGAGAACATACCCAGCTATCTTGAGACCAATAGCCTTGTAAAGACAAGGTAAAAGATCTGTGAAAATGAGAAATTCTGTAACATATCTCTTATTATCTTGCTAATGCCTCTGATTAACATGGAAAGTTCTTAAAGTAATTTTAAAAATATTCTTGAATTTCGTTCATTTAAAAATACCTTCCTTTTTTTGAGTGAACAGTATGCTAATCCATGTTCCCTCTCTCCTGGAACTGTCATTTAAAATGCTAGACACAAGAAAGTCAATTTATACTTTTGTATAAAAAAAAAAACCTCTAGGTTTTGAAGTGTTTTTTTTTTTCAGATCAACAGACTGTCTATGACTCTATACTCTTTCCTCCTACTTGGTATACCCTCCCTTCTGCTCTGATAATTTTCTGGAGTCTACCAAATCCAAAATCTTTGATCTGTTGTGTAGCAGTAATTGTATCCTATGCAGCATGCCTTGGTGTATGGGAGCTGTCACTTACAATGTGCACTAAGTTCCTCTGGCAACCTCCAAAAACATACATGATTCAAAATTGAATGAATTGAGAAGTCAAGATGTTGGAGTAGCAATAGTGCCATGAGAAGTTCTCCCTCAGAACTCTTTCAAAGAGATCTAGAAAATGCATCAGATCAAATCCTGATGGAGAAATCCAAGAAAAAATTACAGTGAGTCATTTTCCTAGCCCAGGTTGGTGTAGGAAGACAGACAGAAAGGTCTGTAGACACTGGAATGGACCTGGTGGGTAATGCATTATATAGGGAGTGTACCAGTACATAAGGAAAGGCTGCAAACTGGGGACAAGAAGGTGTTCTAGACCTATATAGGGCACTATGACAGAGCCAGGTGGAAATTGGCAGTTTCGTGTTCTAGGTAACAGGGCAGATTAATGTGGAGTCCTGTGCTGTCTCCTCTCCCCCTTTCCCCTGAGTGCCAAATGCTCAGGTCTTAGCCTTTAACCCAGACTAAACCTTGAAGAAGAATAAACAGAACAAAAGGAACTTTTTTACTTCAAGCAAGCAGAGGTTACCAGTTGGTCAAAAGGGGTCAGGTTCAGCAGTAGACTACTGTTATTCAGACTCAAACCCAGTTCAGGAATTTGCAGATTTCTGCTGAGTGGGAGTAAAGGGGGCGAAGGGCAACAATCAGACTTTTCACTGTTTCAGACCTTCAAAAGTACTGAAATCTGGAAAGTCTTGAATAGGTTCCTGAGATTCTAGAACACACAAAACTCAATATTCTCAAGATAGCAGCAACAGAACCAGACCAGATCTTCCTTACAGAAGTATGTAGAACTAGTCTTAAAATCGAATTTAAAGTCAGAACATAGACTGGGAAAATGAACATCTGCTTACATTCTAATATGAAGAGATAATATTTGTCTTCTATGCACAATTTTCTAAAGGAAGTCTATACAGAAAATGATGCATTTATGTCTTGAGAATCTTTAAATTAAAGTGGAAAAGAAGAGGGAAAGGACATTGGGGTGGGGAGAGGAAAAAGGGAAAAGGAGGTTAAGGAAAATTATTTCACATAATTATGGTGCTCAAGTAGACATCTATATTAAAAAAAGAGATTGGGGTGGGGGAAGCAGCTAACATTTAAACCTCACTCTTATCAGTACAGATCAAAGGAGGGAAAATTACACATAGACAGTGTGGGTAGAAAAATGCATTTCACTTTAAAAAAATAAGTGAGAAATGAGAGAAAAAAAGAGGCAGGAACCAGAGGCAGGAATTTGTGGTTGTTATTCAGGCATTTCACTCATATCCAACTCTTTGTGAACCCAAACCCTTGGGGGTTTGCAATTTTCTTCTACAGAAAATTTTATAGATGAGGAAACTGAGGCAAATAGGATTAAGTGACTTACCCAAAGTCAAACTCTAGTATGTATATAGAAAATATATGGGATTGGATTTGAGCTCAAGTCTTCCTCACTTTCAGGTCCAGCACTCTACCCACTAGTCTTTAACTGTCTTTCTGAGATAGCAAAAAATAAAAATCTGAAGGAGTCCACTTAAATTGAAGAATAATTGAACAAGATATGGCATATGAATGTGTATGACACTATTGTGCTGTAAAAAAAATGATGAAGGAGATGATTTCAGAGAAACCTGGGAAGACATATAAACTAATACAGAGTGAAATGAACAGAAACAGTAGAAAAGTTCATACAAAGAACAATTTGATAAAGATAAATAATTTTGAAAGACTTCGGGATTCTGTTGAGTATAATAACCAGTCATGATTCCAGCAGACTAAGGACCATGCTGCCACTTCTTAATGGAGAGGTAAATGACTCAGTGGACATGAGACTTCTTTTTTTAAAACATGGCCAATGTGGAAATTTGTTTTTTCCTTACTCTGCATGTGTCAAATGCCTTTTGTTTTTCTTGTGTTCTTGGTATGTGTGCAAAGGGGAGAGGGATTTGTATCAGATTAGCAAAACTGACAAGCAAGGAAAATGACCAGTGCTGGAGAAGCTGCAGGAGACTTGGGAATTCTGATCAATACAATGGCCAATCATAAATCTAGAGTTAAAGGTGAAACATGCTGATGTGCTCAAGATGCCGAATGAAACAAATATTTCTTGAATATGGCCAATATAGATTTTTTTTTGCTTGACTATATATCTTTGTTTCTAAGAGTTTTGTTTTTCTTCTTTTTTCAAGGGGTTCAAGAATGAAAGAAAATGAATTTTTAACTAAAAAAAAAATTTAAGATGATAAAATTTAGGGGAAAAGTTTCTATCATTGGTACATCTAGTTGACATAATCTTCCCTATAGTCAAGATCATGAATAAAATACTCTGCAGAAGGAAACTTAAATGGTCATCATAAAACTGCTCAGACTATAGTAACAAACTGTTATTTATTAATTCTATAGTTGCATTAAAATCTTAAAAATAAAATACTTCATATTTTACCAGAACAAAAGTGATGCTACCTCTCTGTGTTGGGGCAAATAAATCTTTCCTTCTTTTACCTTTCTTTGTATCCTCAGTGCTTAACAAATGATCATTGACTGACTCCAAAGTTAGTACCTATGTCATAATACCAATTTTTACTTAGGATAAATAAATTCTTATTTGGCAGATGAAATTTAATTATTTGGATAAAATTACAGAAGACAGTTCTAAAACATAAATACCTTCCATAGTCATTTCTCACTCATTCATACATTAACACCCTTTGTGACCAACTTTTTGATGAATGACCTTTCATTCTTCTATATGTAAATACTCAGATGTAGTCAAGCAGAATAAGCCAGAGTTTGTGGTTTAAGATCTCTTTGCTTCCTAAAGTCATCCACAATTAGAGACACTTTTAGATTAGTTTACCAATTCCATTAATCCCCAGTTGTACTTGCCAACTTTTCAGGCCCTCATTAAGAATTAGTTGAACAGGTGGCCAAAGTTCAAAATAAGACATTGAGAGGAGGCGTGATGTAACAAGACCATGCTATATTAGGAGCTGGGTTCTAACCCTAATTATACAACTAAAATTGGAACCTGTCACTGTGACTTAGGAAACTCATTTCCTGTCATGCGGCCTCAGTTTCCTCATCTGTCAATTGAAGGGATAACATTTTTGTTGTCATTTTGTGATCATGTCCAACTCTTTGTTACCTCAATTAGAGTTTTCATGGCAAAGATACTGGAATGGTTTGTCATTTCTCCAACTCATTTTAAAGTTGGGGAAACTAAGGCAAACAGGGTAAAGTGACTCAATAAATGTCTGAGGATAGATTTGAATTTATAAAGATAAGTCTTCCTGATTCCAAGCCCAGTGCTCTGTCTACTATATCACCTGGCTGCCTTAAGGGTAACACTAGAAAATTTTGAAAGTCTCTGCTAATTCTAACATATATACTAGAGAGAAGGGTGGGAAAGGTCCTTAGAATGTTGGAGCCTTGACCAAGAGTAGGAAAGGACCTGAGAGTCAAGAAGACATTTAAAAGAGCTTAAGTGACAGCAAAAGCAAAATGTATAGTTATTCTAATTCTATAATGTCAGTCCAAACAATCTAAACATCATCTTCTCTCTTTTCTAAAGAAGAATGAGAGGCACAGAAAAATTTATCACGACGAGACAGAGAGAACAAATCTAGGACTGAACTCAAAATAGAATCCAGAGGATTTTTAGCTTCCAGATTTAGAACAGTAATACCACAGATTCCTTCTTTCCCATTTCTCATTACACTGATTGCATTTCATTGCCAACAAAATGAAACACACTCTATGAAACAACATTAAATACAGCTATGTCCACTGCAGGGATGCTAACATTTTCTCCCATTCCTCTTTTCTCTGTAGCTAAAAAAGTGAAAGATCAATATCTATTTAAATGGAAAATATCCTACCATTGGCCCAAACTCAATTTTGAAAACATTGTTATTCTCTTGAATCAATTACCCTCTTCTCTTGGCTATGACATCTTTTACCTTCTAATAATCCCAAATGATGAACTTCCTGGCTTGGAAAGCAAACTTCAATTAGTTGAGAAAATATTACAATAATAGATGGAGATGGGGGTGGGGAAGATAGTAAGAGGGGATAGTATTCCTTGGATGAAAGGCTCAATTACTGGTGAAGGGACAATAGATATTATTTGGGCATCCCAAGTTTATCTCCCAGAGAATATTGCTACAGAGATATCAAGGAGGAAATCAAAAACTTCCCCAGAATTCACTAGTTGGGTGACATCTTTTAAGAACTAGGTTTGGAGGGTTCTGAGAAGAGGAAACTAGAAATTCGTCTTCCATCTTGTGAGACACATTTTTGTAGGAAGAAAAAATGGCAGAATTGAGCTGTGTCTGATTTCTAGATACTAGCTTCCTTCTTCTCTTCTTCAAAATAGGACAGTGGAACTCAGAAGAAAAATGATGCTTGTGATTTGCCTCATTCTATTTCTCCCATCAAATAGGGAAAGAAGAGACAGAAATGAGGGAGAGATATGGCACTCTCAGCCACAACCAAAAGTAAGCACTATTTACCTTCACTATCAAGTGTGTACTTTATCCAATTGTGAACAAGAAAATCAAATAACTGATAAATCTTTACCAGATACTACTAATAACAATAGTAGATATTCAGGAAAAGTTTTGATTCCTTTAGAGAAAAAAGAGACACATTACTGCTTCAGATAGATTACTACTTCTAGTTGAGAGTAGATACCAATCTCATTTGGAAGTCCTACAAGCAAGAAAGACATACTATGATCATACTCTGAGAAAAATAACCTCCCCATAAGCAGGAAAGCCTATAAACAGAGACACAGTTTATATAATTCCTATATTTAATGAAGATAAGCCCTTGAAGCAAACACGAATTAAACCTAAGAAAGATCAGTCTTCCATGGGGTACTCCTACTGCATAGGGCAATTCTAGTATAAATTCATCCATTCCTTAGACATGAATACTAGAGGTCTCCCCCACTCATTCAATGAGGACATTACCTATGAGAGATGGAGCTCTGCTCCATCTTTTATATGTGGGGTACCTTGTTATATCATTCTAAATAAGGGGTAGCCCCTCCAAATTTCTATTTGTGAGGTATCCTGTCCCCACCCCTTCAAACACCACCAGGAACACCCTACCCTCCTCATTTTCCCTTTTGCTCCCTTTTCTTATACCAGGACCATCCTACAACCCAGGGGTGACCAGGCAGCACAAAGACTTATGTCTAGGAGTACATTCTTTTCATTTAGAATGTTTGACTCCTTGTAGGACTTGGAAAAAATGGGAGCAACTATTTTATTCCTTCCCACAGAACCACCAGCTCTATTTCTTGCTTCTATTTCCTAATGTCCTCTAGGCTTTATTACCTACTATGTTTCTAGACCCTTTGCTGATCATTGATCTACTTATATAACCTAAGAATGCCTGGGCTTTATCATCCACCCCAATATATAATCTTAGAACCCCTTAGTTTTTCCATCTACCTTGCAATCAAATTTTGTTTTATTTATTGTCTCCCCAGATTAGATTGTGAACTCTTAAGAGTAGAAACTATCTTTTTTTTCTTCTAATTTTATCCCCAGAACTAACTTTATCCCCAGAACTGCCTGGAACTTAGCAAGTTGTTAATATTTTTTATTTACTCATTCATACAGCACTAATAGGTAGGTCTGCCTTCTAACAATTATATCTTTGAGATTAAATGTCCTAGCAGAAAAGTAATTCTAAAATATTTATTTCAATTGAACAAAATCATGTGAAAATAAGCATATTGGCCCAACATTAAGTGATTGGAAGTTCCTTGGAATGTTTCTGCCAAGATTGGGGATGGGGATAGGTAGTAGGAGCAACATCTTATAATGTCCTTGCCATAGCTAGACATAATCTTTATATCCATTACTATCCTATTTTCCATGTATCTAAAAATATTGGCCATGCTATAATTCTGAGTTTTTCCTTTTCTAATATTTAATACTTAGCTGAATTTGTGGAATCAATTGTCACTCCTCAAAAAAATCCAATGGTATATTTTGTAAAGCACTCCAACCCCCACATTTGTTGTCTTTTGTTCATAGATTCCTACAAATCATCTTCAGGGGACTCTATTAGAATCATATTAGAATCTTTTCTATATATTTCTAGACCAGTCAGACATGCAGCTTGGGCTGCATGCAGTGCTCCTAAGTATAGCCTGAAGTAGATTAAAATGTAGTTCCTATCTGATTTTAATATTGTTGCATTTAATGTTGTATATAGTGTTAATGTATCAATTAAAAAAATAAATATGTAAACATGTGTGGTTTCCTAAGTCAATACATTAACTTATCAGTATCCTCATATATGATATAGTGGCCTCCATTTCCATTTGATTTTGATTCCACTTCTTTAGATACTATATTGTATTTAGATAGCTATTCTGGGAGGCTTAACTGAACTCTGAGGCTTTTCAGGTAATTCAGCTCATTACTGGAATGAAATAGACCATTTAACATTTAATATTATTCATATACCATCCAACATTTAACAAAATGAAGTTTATGTAACAATAATATGAAAAGAATATACAACAAGGCTATATCCTTGATTCAATAGGACCCAGGTCCCCTCCCTATAAACCATGGGCATCAGTTTGTAAATGAAAACAAAATGATTCCTCCCTCAGTAGGACTCCCTTTGTACTTAGGTGACTAGAAGATATTTCACTTTGACCTCTGATTCTAATGGATCTGGACAGTTTTCATTTATATTTACATGAAATGTCTTTTTTTAGTATTTTAAGCCAGTTTTTAGGGAGTCCGTGAGTCTAAAAATTGTCTTCTCAATCTGTTTTCTAGGTTAGTTGTTTTTGATAGTATATATCTTCAATATTCTTATATGCTTTTGATAGTTTGAATTTGTTCTAATATTTCTTGATCATTCATAGACTTATGAGTTCTAAGTGCACCATACTATTTATCTGGCTGTAAGTTACTTTCATATAGTGCTCCATCTCCTGTTCTAAGCTATTTATTTTTTTTCCAATTTATTTTCCTCTAGTGGTCTTCTTTCATCTTTTATCCTTAGTCCATTATTTTTATGTGCCTTTATGATCCATGGGACCAAATTAATCTTTTCTCTGAGACTGTACTTGAAACTTTTTTGGTGTTAGGATTTTTTTCTGCACTTATTTCTTTCATTTTTTCTATTAGTATTTCTTTATAAACAAGATTTTATTGATGTCTTTTTTCTTAAATTTTTTCAAATATTTTCCCAGTATTCCTTTCCATTTTTTTATAATAGAACCACCCCATTTAACAAAAAAACATTTTTAAAGACATCTTCCCAGAAAGAAAGAAAATAAAGAAGAAAAATCAGAACAAATCAGTGTGTAGAAAAAGTGCCAAAATATGTGCAATGTGCAATACCTGTGGACCTTCACCTCCATGAAGTGGTGTATTGGGAGTATCCTTTTATATTTCTTCATTTGAGTCATGCTTGATTGTTATAATTTTTACAACATTCACTTTTGATTGCTTTGTAGAGTTGTTCTTTCCATTACATTGTTGTAGTCATTGTATATATTGCTTTCTTGGCCCTGCGTATTTCATTCTGTATAAATTCATGTAGATTTTTTCATGTTTTCCTGTATTCAACACATACGTCATAGCACAGTAATATTCCATTATACTATAATTTGTTTAGCCATTCTCCAACTGATGGGCAACACAACTGTGTTTCCAATTCTTTGCTATCACAAAAAAAGTGTTGCTATAAACATTATAGGGATTTTCTTTTTATTAAAATTTTCTTTAGAATATAAGCCCATTAATGGAGTCTCTAGTTCAAAAAGTGTGGACATTATCACTTTGCATAATTGAACCATTTTACAACTCAGACAACAATAAATTGGTATCTATTATGTCATAATCCCTTCAATGCTGAGTATTGACATTTTGAATATTCTTTCATGTGGTTATAAATACTTTGCAATTCTTCTTTTTAGAAATGTTTGTTCACAGCCCTGAAGTCAGGAGGACCTGAGTTCAAATTTGGCTTCAGACACTTAACACTTCCTGTATGTGACCCTGGGCAAGTCACTTAACCCCAATAGCAAAAAAAAAAAAATCATCTAGAAATGTTTGTTCAAATTCTTTAACACTTAACTATTTGAGAAAGGCTATTAGTTGTGTATGTGCTTAGCAATTATTTATAAATATTTTATAACAAATTTTTGTCAGAGAAATTTAATACAAAGATTTTTTTCCCCAAACATTGCCCTTCTCATTCAAGATGCATCATTAACATTGTCTGTGCATAAGGGTTTTATTTTTACTTTCATATAATTAATATCTTTTATCTTTTATAATTTAAAATCAATGAAATTCATAAACATTTATTAAGTACCTATGATGTATAGGAGTTACTTACATGGTTCAATGGATAGAGCATTGAGCCTAGAGTCAAAAAGACCTGATTTCAAATCCATTCTTAGATAATTACCAGCTATGTGACCCTGGCAAGTCACTTAATCCACTGGAGAAGGAAATGGTAAATCACGCCAGTATTTTTTGCCAAGAAAATCCCATGGACATCATTGATGTGCATCCTAGGATCACTACTGAATGACTGAACAAAAATAACGATGTGCTAAGCACTAGGAACACAAAAGCAAATATTAAAAAAGGCAATCCTTGCTTTTGGGGAGCTTACAGTCTGAGGAAGATAATGCACAAAAAGAATACTAAACAGAGGGAGTGGTAACCCATTGTGGGGACATGGAAAAGAAGTCAGGCAAATCACAAAGTAGTACAGCCATATGAGGAAAGAGAGGATATTCTGAGCTGAGCTCCCTCCATTAAATGAAGGTTTCTTTCCATCCCTTCTTTGGTTAAGAATATATCTCCTACCAACAGGTGTGAAAGATATATTATCTGTTTCTCTTCTATTTTTATAGGATGACCTTTAATATTAAAGCTACATATCCATTTAGAATATATTGCAACATATGATATAAGGTGTTGGAAATATTTATTTATTGCATTCAGTGTTTTATTCTGCATTTGTATCTTCAGTCTCAATTTCTGAAATGGGACTTTGTATTTAGGTGGTGTAATGAATAGAGTACTGAATCTGGAGTCAGGAAGATTTGAGTTCAAATCTGGATTTAGAGATGTACTAGCTGTGTGGCAAGGCACTTAACCATGCCTGCCTCAGTTTCTTCATCTGTAAAAATAAGCTGGAGAAGGAATGACAAATTACTCAAGTAACTTTGCCCAAAAAAACCCAAATGGGGTCACAAAGAGTTGGACATTACTCAAACAAATGAACAAAAAAAAATAATTTCAATCAGACACCATGTCCTCCATACTCTTGGTTAGGGTTTTCAGGCTTTTATTGGTCCTGTCTTCTCAGTAGTTTATGTGCTACTTCCTCCACTACTCTCGACATGATGGCCAGGACTAGGCTTTGCTCTCTGCAGGAATTCCTGATCTCTCTGTCAGTTTCCTGATGGTTTGATGCAGGTTTTAACCTCAGTCCCTTCTCTATTTTTTTTTCTGCTTGCATAGTCTCCATCCTTTGCAGTGTCCTTAAGAGGCCCCAAATGGATGATGTAATTTATGCTGGTAGCAGACATCCTGCAGGAGCCTGGGTACTTTGCATCTGGGAGCTTCTGGCAGTTTTCTTGTATAGTCCTGGACTGAATGAAGGAACTTATAACTATTTTTCCTTTGATTTTTCTTTATAAGTGTACTTCCTGGTTTACTTTTTTATAACTTTAACTAGAACATTTGTATGAGATTCAGATTCCTCTACATCCTACCAAGTCACTATTTTAATAGAAAATCAGCCTTAGATATTCTTAGAGTTCATTTCCTATCCTTTGACCCCCAAATGGGCCACCATGGCCTCATCTGATCCAGTCAAAATTCCATGATCAATTTAATAGTGGGTTTTAATAGTCTTGGAAAGTGGGCCCTCTTTTAGATTTGTATACACCAGACTGAACAATATGAGGAAGTATTCAGGCTGTTCTAGGGAAGGACAGTGAAGGTATACTAGATTTTTTCTCAGGTAAAAAGGAATTTATACACAAGAAACATAGTAATAAATTTAACTTAGTGATACACAAGAAAAAAAAGGCAAATGTGAGTTTAAGAACATCATACTCTGGGTTTGAGTTCTCTAGTCCATCACTTTGTCTGGATCAGTTAAAGCCACAGTAATCAACATGACAACTTTTACAATTCCAGGGGTCTGTGTAAACTCCCAGGCTTCATCTACCTTCCCCATTACTTCTTGTAAGGGGACCTGATGTAGTGAACTATTTTCACCTCCTTCATCTTTACAATGATTGGGGGGAGAGGGGAAGAAGGCTGAGACTGAGGTACTTTCCTTCCTCCATTTCAGCAATTCCTTCTCAGCAAGTTGGTTCTCTTCTGTCTTGATGATTTGTGGATTCTCAGATTTACATTAGATTTCTGATTTTATGCAGGACCCACAGATGTTACCAAGTCCCTCAACCAAATTGAAAAGAGTTCCTGTAATACCTACAGAAGTGTTTGGTCCTTGATCACATTTAAAGAACAGTTGAGAGGAAGGGATAATTGGAAAGGGATAATTGTGGTATAACTGTCTTGAGAAGTAGAAAGAGGGAATTGTGGGGAATGTGATAAAAAGTCACTTATCCAAAGGAATTGTGACTCATGACCCCAAGTTTGGTTTGGAATTGATATCTCAGGCTACCTAGTCAAGGACATTTAGCTTGTCATATATATGCCTTTGCCAAAAATAACCAGTAGCTTCTTGGGATGGGGATAAAAAGAGAGAGAAGCTGTACAAAGCCCTCAGTTTTCTTTTTCCTCCAGCTTGCTTTTAGAGACATCACGGTCAGTGATAGCTGATTTGCTGTTATTTAATTTTCAAGAAATTACCCAGTCTATGTAACCCAATCAGTGCAGAGCAAATGAACATGATTACATGGTAAGGTGATGGTAGAGTCCTCCAAACAAAAGTCCATGTGTTGGGACAATTAAGAGACTCAGTAAATTGATCAGAGAAATCCCAGATGCTCCTCTCTTCTGGAAAGAATACCCATTATTGAGAATTTTAGGCTACTATTAATCAATAGGGTAGACAACAAGAAATAGGAATAGTTGAGAGAGAGAGAGAAAATTGTTTTGATGTTATTGACATTAGACCATGCAAGAAACTTATTAATTCTATAACCTTAGGATTAGGATTAGAGTTATCTAACTCTTTAACACTAGAATTAAATCAATCTTTGTGGTGAAGTCCACTCTGTCTCCACCGTGAGGAAACTCCACATTGCTCTTAAAAATGCAGAAATCATGCTATATTCCCCAGAAAATTCAATTCAGAATGAAGCTTTCTAACCTATAGTGTATGCAAAGGGATTCAGTGCTGGTGCTGTTTTCCTAGATCTCTGGGACATTACTGTTTCATCTGGAATCATGATCAGAAAATTTAATCTTGAAAAATAAATTTTCATTTCAATGCTAGTGTGTCATTAAAATAATAAGTTGTATTTAGACTTTAGCAGAATCCTTCAACTTTCAGTTTTCTTCAATTGTGCTGACCTTTTACCCACTTTAAGTGATTCACCAGTATATTCACTGCCCAGGAATGTTGGATTTAAACAAACTACAAGAAGTCACTTAAAATAAACACATATGTGCTTTCATCTCACAATGATCCCAGTTAACTACATATTTTACACACTATACTACAGGATATGTTAAATTAAAGTCATAATCTTCCAACTGAAGCCTTTTGCCAAGGCAAGTCATTCCTTATGTATTTCCTCACAGTGAGTGATAGGCATGAGTAACTACTGTTAACTGTTTCCTGGCACTGGTTCCATTTCTCCCTTGATGATCTAAAAGCAATCTGATTTCAATCCTTCTAAAAAGAGGATCATTTAAAATGGAAAAAAAAAAGTTTTTTTAAGACATTGAGCATCCTCCTCCCCAGATCAATCTACAGAGCTATAGAAAATCAGAGTTAACAAGCTATTAATATACTTTAAAAGGATGCTCTCTGTCTCCCCATTATGAAGAGTACAAACTTTTCTCTGATCAAAGTAGAAAGGGGACCAAGGATTGACTTTAAATTAGGAAGCCAGTTAATTCTGGACAATTGGAGCCAGTTTCTTGAGCTGGGGGCAACTTTGTGGAGTTTGGTCAATGTACAAATACCAGAGTGAAATAAAGGGATGGAGAGATTTTGTCTGTCCCCTACACTGATTATTGTGTCTAGCACCAAAAATGCTTGCCCGGTGAGAGACAGAATATTCCTCAGGGAGAAGGCTGGATAATCAAGCAGTTTGAAATAGATAGAAAAGGGACACCCATTCTTGAGACTAACTCAGACATAAGGAAGCAATCCACATTCAAAAGAGGAGGCAGCTACAAGGGGAAAAGGCTTCTGGAAGTACAAAAAAAAGATACCTAAGGATTCACAAGAGAACTGAATATGGCAAACAAGTCAAGCTTCAGAGAGCAGTCAGACCAATAGAGATGCTTCTACAAGAGACATAGTGTCCACTTGGGAGCAGTGTGGAAATTTTTCTATGAGGGGAAAAAAAAAACCTCTCAGGACCCTGAAATACTAGAGCCATGTGTTGTTCTGGCTCCATGTATTGCCTATGTATGATCTTCACTATCAGAGTATTTTACTCTTCCTGTGGATACTGTGTGAGAGAGTACTCCAAGTTTATAGAGCTGAAGAAGGATTTTATTTTGTAAACTTCTGTTCTTGATATGCCATCTTAATAAATGCTTTTGTTTTGAACTAATTGTGTCTGCTGTCTGGGAATATTAGATTCTCCCTAAAACTCCAGAGAACTTTCCTGGAACAAGGATGTGGATAAAATGTACAAAGTACACTCTAACCAATTTTCTGAAGACAGCAAATATTTAACAGATGTAGAAAGATAACCCAAAGAAGGAAGCACCTTTAAAAATATATGTAAGCCATGACAGAAATGTCAGCTCTGGACTCAAGAAAGAAGTATATATTTCAAGGTGAACTGAGAGGTCCACCTCACAGAAATATGTGCCCAAGAGGATCTGCCTGAATATGATACAAAGGAAAAAAAGAACTTACAATATTGGGAGTTGTGAATTACCCTTTGCTACATAGGTCTTACACATGTGCTCACTATTACTGTACTTCAACTTTGAGCCAGTTTTTCTCATGGATATTCTGTATATTTATGGAAGGATGCACTACAAGCTTCTGGGAGGGGGAAGGTTTTATATCAACTGTTTTTACTTTAACACCTTAGTAAATAAATGCCTTTGATAAAAATAAATTAAATTATTTGGCTGATTGTTAAGGAAAAACACACCAGTGAGGACTTAGAAGACAAGATACTAGAAGATTAGCTCCAACATGTTACCCACAGTATTTTGAGAATAGTCAGTCACCAACCTGAAAGTGTAAATCATAGATGAGGAAAAAAGTACTATGTGTTTCCCCATAGTAAATATTTTGATAAGGGAGGATAAACTCCTTTTAGAGACATGAAATGGTTAAATAGCAATATAATGACATACGTCCCTTGTATCAGAGGATCTCACTTAGTATGAATGGCCCCTTTGGGAGACTTCATTTCTCTGGCTTTTTGTCCACACCCAGACAAACTGGGTACTTCCTGTCTGACACCACAGGGTGTGTTAGTCACAAAGTCCCCTTTCAAAAAAAAAAAAAAAAAACAGTTTGTAAGGCTAAGAATTAAAAAGGATTTTAAAAAATTCGTTGAAGCATTTTAAGGTTTGTAAAATATTTTATATAAATTATCTCCCCAGGGCTTTTCAAAATCAATACCTTATGTCCAATAGACATCTCAAATTCAACAAATCTAAAGCAGAACTCATTATCTTTCCCCTCAAAACCCTCAAACATTCCTAGAATACTTTGTCTGATTTCTTCATTGCCACATTCACTTTCCTTGCATTATATTTATCTGTGTGTATATGTGTAGTCCTCTGCCACCTACCATTCTTGTGGTATGATATAAACTCTTTTAGGACAGGGATTTTTCATTTTTATCTTTGAATCCCTAGCACTCCTTCAACTATTCTTTAAAAATGGCAAATACTTTTTTTTTAATGTTTGTTGATTTGAGTTTATTTGAATTGAGTGAATTGGTCACATATTCCAAATTATCCTTAAGTCGCAGAAAGTCTGGGATGCTTCTTTTTGTATCTAACAAAAAAGTCTCATGGTTCTTTAAGTATTAAAGCTGGAAAGCAACTTAAACATTACTGAGTCCTGCTCCCTTATTTTACAAATAAGAAAACTATCACTGAGGCCTAGATAAATAGAAAAGTCTCATATCCTTTGACAGTGTTCTTGAGATGGACTTGTTTTAATTTTTTTCAGTAATCCAGAATAGCTTCATTTAATGTAGGTATCTCAAAATTTTCTAAGCTTCTCTCTATTACAATCAGCACTTTTCCTACATCAATTGGGTCCTTCTTGTGTCAGGTCCTGCTTAGACCAAGCCTCCTTTGGCCTGTGGCCAACAAATCCTCCTTATTGGCAATAGTAAGTAGTCAGTCTTAAACTATGATTAAAATTTTCTGCTATTTTACTTGCCAAAAGACCATTAACTCTATTATTAACTGACATGAGCTCAAGAAATAAATATATTTTTTCATAATGAGCTTACAATCTAATAATTAAAAGAATCAATGATCTTGTTGACTTATAAGTCCCTTACAGTGATACAATTTTCCATGTCTGACCATTTTCTGCTTTTTTGTGTCTTTCTATAAGTAAAAGGGATGTGATCAGAGTGGTTTCTCATGGTAACTACTCAAGAATAACTCTTAGTACTTATAGAGGTAGCCTATAATAGATAAAGAGCTGGCTATAGTCTAAAATGACTACCTAACCTTGGGCTACTGTTGTAGTCCACGTGGACACTTATCTAAATTCTTTGCAGCATGGAAAACCACTTACAGTTAAAGAATAAATCCTCCCCATCCATTCTCCCAGCTTTTTGCAAGATTGTTCTCTGATATTTCAGGGAAATGGTTTATACCAAGTTGGCTCACCTTATTTTCATGCTGCCTGCAGTCCCTCAACATGCCACAAATATCCATAGCTTTATTGTCAGAAAACATTTTCAACACTTTTTGATAGCTTCCATCTCAAAGTTAGAATGCTTTGAACATCCTACCATTCCGCAATGATACACATTCCAAGAAAAACTGAAAATGTTGCTTTTTTTTTACAATAATATGTATCAAGCAATAAATTCCAATAAATAAAACTTTCATCATAAATCCAAGGTGTTTGAGAATCTTTCTTCTGGAAAAAAAAAAGTGATCTTTGTAGAAGACTGTTAATATTCATTTGTATGAAATATAAAATTTTAAATAACATTCATTGTTTCTTACATTAAATTTAAATTGCTATTTTAATATTATTTTTGTGTTGGTAGTACAAATAAACAAGAGAATGGAATGTTGATATTGTTTTTGCCCTGTTTTTTTTAAACGCTAATAACACTATCTTTCTCCAAACTTAAATAATAATCATTTTGTATTAAATATATAAAACAAATCAAAATAATTATTTAAGTAAGTGAAATCAAGTAAACTTATATTTTAGTTCTGATAAAAATTATACCAATAATGTTACATTAAAAATTGCACCATTGGGGCAGCTAGGTGGCGCAGTGGATAGAGCACCAGCCCTGAAGTCAGAAGGACTTGAGTTCAAATCTGGTCTCAGACACTTAACATTCCCTAGCTGTGTGACCCTGGGCAAGTCACTTAACCCCAATTGCCTCAGAAAAAAAAAAGAGAGAAAAAAAAGAAAAAAAAATTGCACCATTGTTTTTATAATTTAATACATGTAAACACAAAAAGTAAAAATATTAAAATACTACAGTCAGTACATTAGCCTCCAATATAACTTTATGTTAAATAGGACTCTGTCCTGCACAATATATGTAAACTGCCCTTTC
The DNA here is from genome assembly GCA_023553655.1 of Myrmecobius fasciatus. Classification (NCBI taxonomy): domain Eukaryota; kingdom Metazoa; phylum Chordata; class Mammalia; order Dasyuromorphia; family Myrmecobiidae; genus Myrmecobius; species Myrmecobius fasciatus. The sequence continues at coordinate 5,688 of JAJPUD010005634.1, read as the reverse complement.
TTTAGGTAGGAGAATTTTAAAATTTAATAAATTTGTTATAATTATAGTAATAACATCATTACAGTAATTTTTAATGCAAATTTGATGAAATAGTGGCTTATTTTGTGGATTATTAAGAATATAGATAAAGCACCTAGGATTTTTCACAGTGTGGGGCATAGAGAATTCTAAGAAGCAAATATAAAACATAAAAATCAGTTAACTACTCCGAACGTTAAGAGTTTGCTTCTAACATCAACATTTAAAGGTGGGGGCAGCTAGGTAGCACAGTGGATACAGCACCAGCCCTGAAATCAGAAAGACCTGAGTTCAAATGTGACCTCAGACACTTAACACTTCATAGCTGTGTGACCCTGGGCAAATCACTTAACCCCAATTGCCTCAGCAAAAAAAAAAAAAAAAAAAAAAAAAACCCTCCAATTGCAATATCATTTTTTATGTCATAAACACTATGAGATGTCAAAAGAAAATTCCTAAATTTAGCAGCAATGTTTTCATGTTTATTTCAGGTCAGAAAACCAGAATGTTGGTGTCAATATTGTTCATACCGCAAATTTTTGACTACAACTAAATATGACTATAGTATCAATAATTTCTCTTATTTCTTATCATATTTCTCTTATTAAAAAGTATCTTATAACAATGTATAGTCATTGTTGTGAATGTTAGTATGTGTTCATGTTATTATTAAATTTATTATATTTGACCATGTATTCAACCAACAGGATATACTTTTAAGTGACTCATGATAGCTAACAATGAGCAATAAATTTATAAATCCTTAAAACAAGTCTATGAAAATGAGGAGCAAATGGAAGTTCTGCCTTGAACATATTGGGTATTTGCCCAATGAAATGAAACATTTTCTGGAACTCTTCACCACACAGAGATTCAGAACTATTGGAATTCTGAACTATCCTATATACTCCGGGGCAATGAGCTGGTTTATTTTAGGTGTATTGAAATGTTCATATATCCTATACAAATAAGCTAATATTTCCTTAGCTATGCAAATCATTCATAATTTTTTGAATATTTCATTTCACTCAATAATTTCAAGGATTTTGAAAAATAAATTCACCTAGTGTGATTTGAATATCATTAGTAATGAATATTAAGGAGCTTTCTATTTGGGAGATGATCATGTTTCTACATAGCACTTCAGAGCTAAATAAATATTATTTTTACTTTATTTCTTTGTATTATCTATATCTTTGGTATGTTCTCTGAAAACTATTTATGAATTTGTTGAAGTTTTTTGTTGATCTCATGTTTACTATGTTTTTCTCATGTTTACTATGAAGAGGATGAGGAGTTAGAATCCCTAGGAGACGATGAAAGACTGCAGCCTTATGTGGTAAAGTAGCCCATAGAAAGTCCTAATTGGGTCAGAAATAGCTTTGGAAACTAATGTTTGAATGAGCCCGAACTTTGCCTAAATATTTCTCCAGAAGCTTCCAGTTTGCCTGGAAACTATTCCAAGATCTCAGGGATCAGAACTCAGGAAGCAACCCAAAGAGACAACTCATTTAAGAAAACCTGAAGCTCAAGCACTGGGAACCTCACAAATGTAAACTCATTGCTCACAGAGCCAAAGGGTCCTCTTCAGGAAGCTTATTTGAAAAAATTATAATTAAATGTCCTTCATCTGTGTTTTCTTAAGCCAACTGTAAATTGTGATTCACCCTTCAAAAAACAGTGGAATTTTAAGGAAGTGTCTCAGAAAACATAATTTTGGCCAACAAGGACTCTCACAGAGCTAAGTGTTTGTATTGCAGGAATGGAGAAGAATTTTCACCTAAGACGGTTTGATATCTCATTGAAAAATGAAAGAAGTGATTTCCAGTTGAATAGAGGTCCCAAAATACTAAGTAAAGAGCACTAAGGTTTCCAAAAGCTTCAAAGGAACCAAGCTTTCCTTCAAAGGAGGGAGACTGGATTTTTTTTCCCTTCATTTTCTTGTCTTTAGGTTGGAGAAGATCTTTGTAAGTAACAAGACAAAGTTACTCATGAGAACTTTGCAAAATTGACAGTGAGTTTAATCTCTACACAGAACAGCTACATCTTCCTAAAAGAATGTTAACTGTGCCATATTATTGTACTCTAAATTTATACCAGTTTTTCCCACAGACTTCAAGTGAACATGTAAGAGATTATACTCCGGGTCTATAGGACAGTATTTTGTAGCTACAATTTAATGTCTTAATAAATGCTTTCACTAAGAACTAATTATGTCTGTTGGCTGGTTGTTAATGGGAAGTTCACTGATAGGGCTGATGAGCTATAGAAATGGGTTTTCACAAGGGTAGTTACTCTTCTCTCTTGAGTCTCAAAGCAGCTGCTCACCTATAGGAAAACAAGGTTCAAATAGGAGTGCAAATTGAAGGTAGCATCTCAGGTTGTTTGCTACATAAGAATTAAAATTGTATTAAAATGATACTAGTGAAGAGAGTATAGGAATAAATGGGCTTTTCCTTAAAAATGATCAGTAGCATCTACTTAAAACCATCAGCAAGTATCATATGTAATGGAGACAAACTAGAATCATTCCCAATAAGATCAGGAGTGAAACAAAGCTGCCGTCACCATTACTATTTAATATTGCATTAGAAATGTTAGCTTTGTCAGTAAGAGAAGAAAAAGAGATTAAGGGAATTAGAGTAGGTAATGAGGAAACCAAATTATCACTCTTTGCAGATGATATGATGGGCATACTTAGAGAACCCTAGAGACTCAGCTAAAAAACTACTAGAAACAATTCACAACTTTAGCAAAGTTGCAGGATACAAAATAAATCCACATAAATCATCAGCATTTTTATATATTACCAACAAAGTTCAGCAACAAGAGATACAAAAAGAAATTCCATTCAAAATAACTGTTGATAGTATAAAATATTTGGGAATCTATCTGCCAAGGAAAAGTCAGTAACTCTACTAAACTAAACTACAAAACACTCTCCACACAAATAAAGTCAGACCTAATCAGTTGGAAAAATATCAAATGCTCATGGGTAGGCCAAGTGAATATAATAAAAATGACAATACTACCCAAACTAATTTACTTATTTAGTGCCATACCAATCAAACTCCCAAGAAATTATTTTACAGATCTAGAAAAAAATAGCAGCAAAGTTTATCTGAAAGAACAAAAGGTTAAGAATTTCAAGGGAATTAATGGGGAAAAAAAGCCGATGAAGGTGGCCTTGCTGTGCCAGATCTAAAAATATTATAAATCAGTGGTCATCAAAACCATTTGGTACTGGCTAAGAAATAGAGTAGTTGATCAATGGAATAGGATGGATCACAGGACAAACTAGGCAATAACTATAGCAGTCTAGTGTTTGATAAACCCAAAGGCCCCAGCTTTTGGGATAAGTACTCACTATTTGACAAAAACTGCTGGGAAAATTGGAAACTAGTGTGGAAGAAATTAGGGCTTGACCCACACCTAACACCACATACCAAGATAACATCTAAATGGGTTCATGATTTAGATATAAAGAGTGATGTTATAAGCAAATTAGAGTAACATAGGATAGTTTACCTCTCAGACCTGTGGAAAAGGAAGGAATTTGTGTCCAAAGAAGAAATGGAACTCTTAATTGAACACCAGATAGATAATTTTGATTATATTAAGTTAAAAAGATTTTATACAAACAAAACAATGCAGACAAGATTAGGAGGGAAGCAATAAATTGGGAAATCATCTTTACATTTAAGGGTTTGGGTAAAGGCCTCATTTCTAAAATATATAAAGAATTGACTCATATTTATAAGAATTCAAGCCACTCTCCAATCGATAAATGGTCAAAGGATATGAACAGACAATTTTCAGATGATGAAATCAAAACTATTTCCAATCATATGAAAAGGCGCTCCAAATCACTATTGATCAGAAAGATGCAAATTAAGACAAATCTGAGATACCACTACATACCTGTCAAATTGGCTAAGATGACAGGAAAAGATAATGACAAATGTTGGAGGGGATGGGGGAAAACTGAGACACTGATACATTGTTGGTCGAACTGTGAACGGATCCAACCATTCTGTAGAACAATTTGGAACTGGAAACTGAATGGATGCCCATCAATTGGAGAATGGCTGAACAAATTATGGTATATGAATGTTATGGAATATTATTGTTCTGTAAGAAACGACCAGCAGGATGATTTCAGAGAGGCCTGGAGAGAATTGCATGAGCTGATGCTAAGTGAAATGAGCAGAACCAGGAGATCATTATACATGGCAACAATAAGACTATATGATGATCAATTCTGAAGGATGTGGTTCTCTTAAACAATGAGATGTTTCAAACCAGTTCCAGTTGTTCAGTGATGAAGAAAGTCATATACACCCAGAGAGAGGGATATGAAATGTGGACCACAACATAACATTTTCATGCTCTCTGTTGATGCTTGCTTGCATTATGTTTTCCTTCTCAGATTTTTTTTCTTATAGATCCAATTTTTCTTCTACAGCAAGATAACTGTATAAATATGTATACACATATTCAATTGATGAAGTATTTTAACATAATTAACATATACTAGACTTCCTGCCATCTAGGGAAAGGGGTGGGGGGAAGGAGGGAAAAATTTGTAACAGAAAGCTTTGCAAGGGTCAATGTTGAAAAATTACCTATGATATATTTTGCAAATGAAAAGCTTTAATAAAAAATAATAAATTAAAAAATGATACTAGTGAGTAAAGACTCATAGTAAGCTGGCTAGAGGGATTCTTTTATAATATAGACATGTTTTAAATACTCTATCACATGGAATAACCTTTTCCAGAACCAATCAAAACTTTTTAAAATCAAAAAGACTTTTAACTCTAGTTTTTCCAAGAATAAAAACAGGTATGGAATCACAATGACTTGATATAATTTTATTTATTATATTGGTTGGGTGATGCAAACAAATCATTATAAATAAGCATGGTACCAAGGATGGAAAGGGGCAAAGGCTAATTTTTAGGTGCTAGAATTTGGGTGGGACCAAAGGTAAATTGTTCAATCTCTCAGGATCCCATGAAATCCTCTAATACTATGAGCTACAAATGAGTTCATCTATACAGAGTTTACATGGTGGGAGTTTTTCATATTGATGTAACCAAATGGACTGGAACTTAAAAAGAAATAAGATCTAATCCTTAAGTTGCTACATATGCTGAAAAGAATACTTTTATCTATACCGACCCATCCTGTGCAACTTTTATTCATGTCCTTCCATAAATTGACACAGAAGTCCATCCTTCCTTGCTTTCTTCTCTCATTGTGAAGATATCAGTGAAGAAGTTGACCATTTATCATCCACTACCCTTGTTACATCTTCTCTTTCTATCCTATGATATTTAGATGATATTATTTACTCTATTCATGATAGTTACTGGTTTCATGTGATAACCAGCTTATACCCACCAAAAATCTATCACTGCCCTATGTATGATATTCTTTTTTTTCATTCTTTGGAGACATTTTATCCCATATTTTTTTGATATACAGCAACATTGAAAGAATGTTCACATTTTAAATGATGAGCTTTTGCTTTCATAAGAAATTGGACATCATTAAAAAAATTTTGCTATTTGTTCAACTTTGGGCCCGATTTATTGTTCATGTTAACTTTCTATCCCAGATATATATATGTACACACACACACACACACACACACACACACACACA
>JAJPUD010005633.1:45070-152975 GCA_023553655.1 Myrmecobius fasciatus | reverse complement strand
TCAAGAGTCCTTTCCTTTTTACCTTTTTATGCATCTCTTGAGTTCTGTGTTTGGATGTTGAATTTTTTGTTCAGATCTGGTCTTTTCATTAGAAATAGGTGAAATTCACCTATATCATTGAATGACCATCTTCTTCCCTGGAGGATAATGCTCATTCTAGCTGGATAGGTTATTCTTGGCTGTAATCCAAGTTCCTTTGCCCTTTGGAATATCTGGTTCCAGGCCCTTCGATCCTTCAATGTGGAGGCTGACAGATGTGTGTGATTCTAATTATTGATCTTCGGTATTTGAATTGTTTCTTTCTAGTTGCTAGCAGAATGTTTTCTTTGGTGCTATAGTCCTGAAATTTAGCCATGATATTCTTTGAGGTTTTAATTTTGGGGTCTCTTTCAGGAGGTGAAAGGTGAATTCTTTCAAATGGTGATTTTTGCCTTCTGATTCTACAATCTCAGGGCATTTTTCTTTCAGGATTTCCTGGAAGATAGTGTTTAGATTCTTTTTTTCATCATGGCTTTCAGGAAGTCCAATAATCCTTAGATTGTCTCTCCTAGATCTATTTCCAAGGCATTTGTTTTTCCTAGGAGATATTTCATATTTTCTTCTAATTTTTCATTGTTTTGTTTTTATTTGACTGATTCTTGAAGTCTTATTGAGTTATTCACTTGCATTTGTTCAATTCTTATTTTTAAAGTGTTGTTTTCTTCAGTTACCTTTTTAAGCTCCTTTTGTAACTGGCCAATTGAATTTTTTTCTTCATTGCACTCTTTTTCCACTTCACTAATTTTATTTTTCAATCAATTGGTGTCTTTTTCATATCGCTTTTGCAGGGCATCATATCCTTCTTGCAAGATATTGTATCCTTCTTGCACTGATTTCAGTTTATTTTCCCATTTATCCTCCAGCTCTCTTATGAGGTTCTTTATGCAGTCTTCCAGAAAGGCCTTTTGAAAAGGGGACCAGTGATGGTCCTTAAAAACTTCCTTTGGAGTTTTGTCTAAAGGAACCTCAGGCTCTGGGGTCATCACTTCTTTCTCTTGATAAAAGCTTGATAAAAGGTGAGAGCTTTCTTTTGCTTCTTCATTTTTTTTTTTTTTTTTTTTTAGACAGTGTGGATGTCTCTTTAAGGCTCAGAAAAAATCTTTGCCCTGGGGCAATTCAGCGAATTAACTTAAGGTGCTGGGCCGGTGGGGGCTAGGACTAAGTCCGAATTACTCCTTAAACAAGGCAAGTCTGCCAGAACACCTGCCCCCAATCAGGGCAGAGTGTCCCAAGTGCCTCAGATAATCTCCAGGTGTTTGGAATATGGAGTTTGGAGTTTCTGCCAAGATGAGCTGAGTCCCACCTTCACTTCCAGCCTATACCCGAGTCCACTTGTTTATCCCTCTGTCCGAGTTAGACAAACCTGATATGAAGTTCTTCAGAGAGCAGTGTCCAAATATTTCTGAATTCGTTGACTTGAAGATCAGTTCAGAGGCTTATTTTATTGTTGGTTTGAGAGAAGATCGGAGGAGGACGCAGAGTCACGTTTTCACTCTGCCATCTTGGCTCCACCCCCTGGAAGTCCAACATTGACTTTTAAAAGAGAAGACACAGTGGTGGATCATGATCTAGTCAGTTTTGATGGGAAGACAGTGATCTTATTTAGAGTTTAGTTTTATTCCATTTCAGAGGAAGATCTTAGCTTTTATTCTCACTTTAGTAAAGAGGAAAGTCTAGAAAGAATTTTATGTTGGAGAAATAGTATTTACTGACATTTCAAAAAAACGTGAAAGAAATTTAAATATTTAAAAAAAAATTAACACCAATCTTCTCTACCAGCTTCTGCAGGATTCTGTCTTCCTTTTTACTTTTAAAAGTATCTTCATCTGGTATTAAAGTTTAAAACCGCACTAAGACAATTGAGCCACTTTGTACTTCTTAGGTTTTGTATAGGAGAGAAAGTCATTTGTATAGATTTGTATAGATAGTTAGGTGAAAAGTAAAAGGTGAAATGACTGAGCAAAGATTCAAGCTTCCAGGGTTATCAGTTTATTAAGTAATTCATGTCAATAGCCTAAAAATCGGAACCAATTGTCTTCATGTTTGTCCCTTTGGACCTCAAATGTAGATGGAGATAGACTTTTACACAATAAAAACAATCAAATAAGATCAATTAATTAAAAGAAAATAATTAACCAGGATTGCAAAATTAGGAAATCTGATTTCTAATTGGAGGAAAGATTAGAGACTTTCTAAATTGGGAGGTGGAGAGTCAACAGATACCATAGAAAGAGGTGTCCCACTCTTGTACTCAATCAGAATATCTATTCAATAAAAGGAATATGGTAACAATAACTGACCAATGCAAAGTCAGTTTTCAGAGAAGACATATAGGTTTCTTGAGATGTATAGTTGGGAGAAAACTCCTTGAATCAGTTTTTGAATCTGATTAGATCTTTATTTAAGGGATCTGTTAATAGCAGATGTAGAGGTAGTCTAGCTTTCTAGCCATGCAAGGTTAGGTTTTCTCCCAATTCCCACAATTGAATAAAATTTTCTTACAAAAGTTGGAATAAATTCATGATTGAATAGAAAGGGAATTAAATTCAGTAACAAGATGGAGTTATGGTTCACTCAGTTCCCACAATTAATCATTTGCTGTTTTAGTCACCTCAATTCCCTCAGTTATTTTAATCTTGAATCTGGTAATCATTTTTGCTCACCCATGACCCTCACCACACTTCCATTTACTTTTTTGGTCTTATTTCATATTATTCTTCTCACAGACATTTTGTTCCATTTATAAGTCTCTTTGCTAGTCCCTGTATATGACAGGATCTGGTTGCCAACCTCTGTACTTTTGCACAAAAGACTCCTGTGTCCAGAATGTCCTTGTGTTATATAAATGTTAGCTATTATTCTTTTCATCTTGGTTTCCTAGAACAGGGAGTGAGATATATGTAAGAGAATCCATGGGAATGTGGGGGAAAAGTTAGTAGAACTGAAGATAGCAGCACAGCTGTTTAGCATGCTTGCAGTTACCACCTGTCTCCTACTGCCTCCTCATTCTGGGGCTGGGCTGGATAGTCAGCTGGGTGTACTTCCAAATAGGCCAGCAGATGGGCATACAATCATGTCTTGCTTAGTCCTGGTACTCCACTCTTCCCTCTTCACTCTTTACAGTATAGATCTTCTATATATCCTGGCCCTTAAAGCTCTGGCAGCACAAGACTTGAGCCCGAATTTCTGTCCTCACACTCTGAAGAGCAAAAGGAGCTATTTCATTCAGGGCTTAGGATGAGCTGCATCAAAGAGAGCATAAGAGAACACACCTGGGAACTGGAGCTAGCAGCTTTAGTAACTAGAAAAAGTCTGGAGTCAGCAGAACTACCCACTTATCAGTCACTCTGGAAGCTTATGAAAGCAGTCATCTATTAATAGGAGATTGGGGTCTGTCCAGCTATCTTGGCATTTGCTCTGACTGCTTTATTCTTCTTTTCTGGAATAATGGGTCTCCAGTCATGAGACTTGACCTCCAGACATCATATCTTCCCCCCATTATGTAAGGGAAGATGGCCATTTATTAGTAGAATTTCAGCCAGTAGTGAGCTTCTATTTAGATAAATGTGTTTTAGTGATATATCTTCTTTAGTTGTGATGGCCATTGATATTAAATATTAAAATAAATAAACTTGGGACCAAACCTTCAAGTAATAAGCCAAATAAAAAAAAATCTATTCAATTACATTTGTCTCAAAAATATCATTATTAATTTTTGTGAGAGTAAAAACTTGGTACTGTTAAAAGCAATATTTTAAAAATATGTTAATTTTATCTTTCTATTTTAGTTTTATTTTATGATTCAAAAAGTTGGGATTTAGAATCGTTAACTTCCTTGAAAATGCGTCTCATCTTCTATCTCCCAAATCACATCTTTCCTGTTCTTCTAACTTATATACTTATGTAAAGTAGCTTAAAAGTAATAAATATATGAAAGGTAGCCCTAGGAACCTGGAATACCTAGATTTTAATACTATCTGTGGAAAATACTGGCTTTATGGTGCTGGGCTTGTCATTTTCAAAGCTCTAGGCAGCTGTTAACTTATATTGTACAGAGATGTTTTGACCTATATTCATAGATAAAGTTTCTGTATCAGGGAGTTTTATACTACTGCAATCATAGATCTAATTTCTATCCAGTTATTAGACTATAAGCTGCTTGAAAGTTGGATAACTTATCATTTTGTCTTTATGGCCCGGTAACCTAGCACAGTAGCTTATTTTATTTTGTTTTTTTTTAAGGATCCATTTTTTGATTTTATTATTAAAGCTTTTTATTTGCAAAACATATGTGTGGGTAATTTTTCATCATTGTCCCTTGAAAAAGCTTTCTGTTATAAATTTTTCCCTCCTATCCCCCACCCCCTCCCCTAGATGACAGGAAGTCTAATACATGTTAATTATGTTAAAATACTTGACAAATGGAATATGTGTATACATATTTATACAGTTATCTTGCTGTACAAGAAAAATTGAATCTATAAGAAAAAAAATCTGATATTTTTTGTTCATGTAGATATGATTGTTCTTGCACAGCAAGATAAGTGTGGAAATATGTATACATATATTCGACTTGTCAAGTATTTTAATATAATTAACATGTAGTGGACTTCCTGCCATCTAGGGGAGGGGAGGGGACTAGGGGGGAAAATTTGTAACGGAAAGCTTTGTAAGGCTCAATGTTGAGGAACTACCCATACATATGTTATGCAAATAAAAAGCTTTAATTAAAAAAAAATCCTGCAAACCTAAAAAAAAAAAAAAAGAAAGAAAATCTGAGAAGGAAAACAAAATGCAAGCAAACATCAATAGAGAGCGTAAAAACACCATGTTGTGGTCCACTCTCAGATCCCATAGGCCTCTTCCTGGGTATATATGGCTTTCTTCATCACTGAACACTTGGAACTGGTTTGAAACATCTCATTGTTAAAGAGAACCATGTCCATCAGAATTGATCATCATATAGTTTTGTTGTTGCTGTGAATAAGATCTGGTTCTGCTCATTTCACTTAGCATCAGTTCATGCAAGTCTCTCCAGGCCTCTCTGAAATCATCCTGCTGATTGTTTCTTACAGAAAAATAATATTCCATGACATTCATATACCATAATTTATTCAGCCATTTTCCAATTGATTGGCCTCCATTCAGTTGCCACTTTCTAGTCACTACAAAAAGGGTTGCCACAAACATTTTTGCACATGTGGGTCCCTTTCCTTCCTTTAAGATCTCTTTAGGATATAGGCCCAGTAGAAACACTGCTGGATCAAAGGGCATGCACAGTTTGATAACTTTTTGAGCATAGTTCCAAATTGCTCTCCAGAATGGTTGGATCCATTCACAGTTTCACCAACAATGTATCAGTGTCCCAATTTTCCCACATTCCCTCCAACATTCATCATTATCTTTTCCTGTCATCTTAGCCAATCTGATAGATGTGTAGTGGTACCTCAGAGTTGTCTTGATTTGCATTTCTCTGATCAATAGTGATTTGGAGCACCTTTTCATATGACTAGAGATGGTTTTAATTTCATCATCTGAAAATTGTCTTTTCATATCCTTTGATTATTTATCGAATGGAGAGTGGCTCGAATTCTTATAAATATGAGTCAATTTTCTATATATTTTAGAAATGAGGCCTTTATCAGAACCCTTAAATGTAAAGATGATTTCCCAATTTATTGCTTCCCTCCTAATTTTGTCTGCATTAGTTTTGTTTGTACAAAACTTTTTTAACTTAATATAATCTGGTGTTCAATTAAGAGTTCCAGTTATTCTTTGGACACAAATTCCTTCCTTCTCCACAGGTCTAAGAGGTAAACTATTCTATGTTCCTCTAATTTGCTTATAATATCACTCTTTATATCTAAATCATGAACCCATTTAGATCTTATCTTGATATGTGGTGTTAGGTGTGGGTCGGTACAGTAGCTTATAAATAGTTGGTGCTTAATGTTTGTTGAAGTGAAGTTTCACTTTCACTGTGTCTATTTTTTATTCCTCTCTTCATAGCATTTCATAGATACTTCTTCTAGGTATTGTTTCAAATTCTTGTTATTTTTGGTTAAATCTCTTAGTATTGTTGAGGGCAAGTGATTGTCATTTTATTTGGTATCTTCCTTTTTAGCATTGATTGAATTAAATTTCTTGAATTCTTGAATCCTTGTTTCCATAACATCTGACTCTGCATCTTTAAAAAAAATAAATGTTTTTCTGTTTTATTCTACATATGGGTATCTTTTTTTCTTCTTATGCCATACTTTAAAAAAGAAAGAGGAAAAATACAGTTCAGCAAAATGAACATATTTACCACATCTGATAAATAGTATATATAATATACTAATCACTTTGGTGATTAGTAAATCACCAAAGCTACTAATTTTTTCTGTGGAGGAAATTACATTTTTCTCAAGTCTGAGTCCAGATTATAATTGTAATTATATCATAATTACACAGCTTTGTTTTTTTTATTGTTCTTTCCATTTACATTGTTATGGTCACTGTGTAGAGAAGTTTTCTGGTTCTGTTAAATTCACTTGGTATCAGTTCCAATGTTTCTCTGTATTTTTAATATTTATTGGTTCTTATAGTCCAGCTTTATTCCATCACAAATGTGTACCACAGTTTGTTTCACATTTCTCAAAACAATGGGCACCTACTTTATTTCTAGTTCTTTATTACCACAAAAAAAGTGTTTCTATGATTATATTGGCATGTAATGGACCTTTATTTTTGTCTTTGACATCTTTGTGGCATATGCCTAGCAGTGGAATTTCTGGATCAGAGTATGGATATTTGAGTCACTTTTTAAGCATCAAGCAAATTCCTTTCCAAATTGGTTGGTCCTAAAAATTCACAGTTAGACCAACTAGTGTGTCTGTCTTGGTGCAAGCCCAATATTGAATATTTCCATCTCTTGTCATCTTTGCTAATATGCTTTGTGAGATGAAATCTTGAGTTATTTTGATTTGGAGTAATATTTCATCTGGTTGATAATAATTTGAAATTCTTTTGAAAAGAACTGTTTGTTCTTATTCTTTGACCTTTTATCCATTGAGGAATTCTGCATTCTTTTTCTAATTCTGATGTGACCCACTTATCACTGCCATTTACTTATTTGCTTTTCTTTAGTATACTTAATGCATGAGAAAGAGCTTAAAAGACTGAAAAGGCTTAAATGATGAAACATAAGCTTTTATTTAGTAGAAGACTTATGTGTTAGAATATATAAAGAAATATGAGAGAAGAGAATGATATTTTAATTATACTTTATATTTTCTGGTAGATGATTTTTCCCCCAGCTAATTTCTGTAATTGTTAAGCCTTGAAATATGTAATTGGCTTGATTGAAAAAACACCATAAAGAGTTACCAAAAAAATTTTTTTTGTTTATAAGGGCTTTTTTCCTCCCCTCCCTCCCCTTTTAAAAAAAATCTCTTTGGGATATAGATCTGTGGGTTAAAGGGTAGGATTAATAACTTTTGAGGCACAGTTCCAAATTGCTTCAGGTCTTAAAATGAGGCATTTGGATGAACTGATTTTCTTTGATTTTAATCTTTCCCTTCATTTGTATATTCCATCCTTTTTATAGGTATTTATTTGGACAGACCATAGTCCTTATACAAATTAAAAACATTTTAATTGTTTTGTAATTATTTATATTGAATGTAGTTAGTGACATTATTTATATTGAATGTAGTTAATGATATATGTTTTGAAATTTCTCGAGCTGAATGATTTCTACTTACATTTCAGTCCTATCCTTTTCATAATATCAGTCAATTGGTCAGTCAATATTTATTAAGTATCTATTATGTGCCAGGCACTGTGCTAAATGTTTTATAAATATTATCTTCCATGATCCTTGAAATAACCTTAGGTGGTAGGTACAGTTGAGGAAATTGACAAGAGGTTAAGTGATTCATCCAGGATCCCACAACTACTAAGTTGCTGAGGTAGAATTTGAACTCAGAGTCTGGAGGCAGATTATGAAAGGCTTCAAATACTAAGCAGGAGAGCATATATCTTATTTTAGAGGCTATAGGAACCCACTGGCCCTGTTTTCAAGGTTATTAGACTCATATGAGATTCTTGAAAACATGATTGTTTAACATTATATACTTCTTAACTGAACATAAAAGAATTATAAACTGAAAATTGGTGTCTCTGGCTCTTAAATTTAGATTAATCTTTGTCTATTTAATTATAAATGTACTGAATGAATCTATACAAATACTTCTCTTTGTCCATTTACCTTTTTCCCCTCTTCTATACTTTCATCCTGACAATAAAATAGAACAACTATATGAGAATCTCGATAACTTTGGAGGATTGAAATTAGACTTGTTTTATTTTTTTTTTTGTTAATGACATTGTCCTGTCAAATAAGTAAATTGGTCATTATATACATATACATATACATATACATATGCATATACATACATACATATACATATATATATATATACATATACATATATATATATATATATATATATATAAGTCTGAGTCTTACTACCTGGACATTATGGAATTTTAATGTGGTCTAGAACAGTAGTAGAGAATGTCTGTATAAGGCCTTTGAAATCATTTGGTTTGGCCCTGCCAGATGACTGCAATTCCAGCCAAATTAGGGATGAGGTGATTGAATGTTTCATCAAATATAGCAGGCTAATTTTTAAGTTGATAATTTTGTATGACCCACAAATGATGTTTTAAATATCCAGTAGCCCTTGGCAGAAAAAAAAGTTCCCCAACCCTGGTCTAAAACTTACATTACTGCTTGATTTTTTTTTTTTTTTGCCAACTTGTCAAAGGATATGCCAAGTCTTCTTAATTAGCACTTGATTTTTGAGTTATTCAAGAACAAGAGTTCAAGAAGTATTAGCTTCTGTCTCTAAAAGAAACCAAAATATAAACTGGATGATTCTAGCCTATTATTTTCCTAAAATGACATGGACTACTAAGTTGATTAGATATATGAATACTTGTCATGTAGCATTTCAATTGGTTATAGTTCTTTTTTTTTTTTTAAATGTCAATATATCAGTTTGTTAGGAGTCTTTGATTTTGTCTTTGCTGGATTTTTCTCCATCCTTGCAGACTGTAACTCATTTAAAATTTAATAAAGTAAACTTTAGAGTTGTTTTGCAGAGGCATCAATTTAGTAACTCATGCATAAGATTGAAATGGAACCATTACTCATGGTTGTAAAAATTTTTAAGTTATTCAGACTCTTCTTGAAGGATTGTAACTTTATTTAAAATTATAATTATATATCATTCAACAAATTCTGTAAATAAAGTGGAAAGTGACATTTATGGTAATTATTTTTATACTGACAAAAAATTTGTAATTATTAGGGTACTCATCATTTGGGCAAAGGCTGAACAAATTATAGGATATGAATGTAATGGAATACTATTGTGATGTAAAAAATGTTGAAAGGGATGGTTTCAGAGAACTCTGACAAGATTTGTCACATATAGTGATGTGAATAGAACCAGGAGAGCAATTTATACTCTAATAACAGCAGTGTAAGGAAAAAAATTTTTGAAAGATATAATACTGATAACACAATGGCTGATCATGATTTCTGAGAATCAATAATGAAGCTTGCTGCACACCTCCCGACAGCGAGATGATATACTCAAGAAATAGGAGTCATACATTTTTAGACATGATCCTTATGGGAATTTGTTTTCTTTGGTTATAAATATTGCAAAGATTCTCCTTATCCTATCCCTTACTTCTCTTTCTTTTATTCATTTGACTGGAAAGGAGAGAAAATATTTAAAAATAAAAGTTAAAAATTCACATATTTGTCTAAATCTTAGTAATGGATTGTACATTCTGGTTTTTAAATTTGCACATACTTTAGATATCAATTACTTCAGTTGTAAAATGAAGGAGATTGATTAGCTCTAATATCCTTTCTGACTTTACAACTACAGTGTAAATTAGATTTTATCTTATTTCTTTAAAAAGCATCTGTAACATGACAATATTTCTTTTTCAGAAAGACCCAGACTACCTGAAGCTATGGTTGGAGAGTTTTGTTTCTAGTTATGAGCAATTCTTAGATGTGGACTTTGAGAAGCTTCCTACTCGGTAAGTAGAAATATACTGGCTTTTATAAGGTGTCAAAGAAAAATCTAAAATCTAATTGGGTATCAGAATTCTGTTTAAAAATAATTCCTTTGTATTAAATATATATTTTCAACCCTGCCTACTTAGTAATTGTCAACTGAAGTCTGTTGGGAGATTTTTTTTCCCCCATCTCATTTCATAATTGAAATAATAGCACATAGCATTCTTTTATAGGCAGCTTTGCTAGAATGTATCTCTTGGATAAATTGAAGATTTCTGCAAATACAAAAAGGCTTAAATAGCTAGGAAGGGAATTACTCATACTTTATTAATAAGCATAGAGTATTTGGGACGTTGTTAGTTAATGACCACCGTTGGTAATAATGCATTTGAAAAATTGCATATGCTTTTTAATTTTATTTTGGTTGAGATTTATTTTTTCATATATTATTTGAAAATATTTTTAACTTTGATGTTGGTTGAATTTTTCTGCTATAAATCATTAGGTGTATGATAAATTTTCATAAAAATGAAAAGTCTTCTCACTGCATAGGAAGCATTAAAGAATCCAAAGCAGAAATGTAAAATAGTGACAAATTGAAAAATATATATATATACATTTATACTTTTAATTTTGTTATAATATTCATAAACTCTTTAGGTAATCTGATTTGACAGTGTCCTTGCATTTACAAAGTTAGTTGTAGATTTTACATGCCTTTTCTCATCTTAGAAACAAATGTCTTTTTACTTACAGTGGAGGACTTGATAGAAATTAGTTATATTTATACTCACATGTGTGTCTAAAAGAGTTAGTCACAGTTAAAGTAGCTTTTTTTTTTTTTGCCTAGGGCAATTGGGGTTAAGTGACTTGTCCAGGGTCACACAGCTAGGACATGTTAAGTGTCTGAGACCAGATTTGAACTCAGGTCCTCCTGACTTCAGGGCTGGTGCTCTATCCACTGTGCCACCTAGCTGCCCCTAAAGTAGGTTTTTAAAAAAAATTCTATATTGGTCTATTTTTTTTTTTTAGAAACAAAAAGTTTGCCTATCTAATATGTTCTCTAGATTAAGGTATTTAAGCAAGCAACCAATCCAGCATGAATTAGTATATTCAGTGTTTCTCCTTTTTTAGTTACCCTTTTTGGGAAGTAATTCTAATCTGTCTTCACACTTTTCTAATGCAGTATCATCTTGTGGCAGCTCCTAACTGTGAAGATAAAATGCCTGGGAAGAGTCAAAAAGCTTTCCTAGGAGCTGATCTGAAACTTCATGGATTGCACATTAATCCTTAAAGGTGTTTTTTTTTGTTTTTTTTTTTCCCCCACTTTGCCTTATAGAGTAGATGATGTGCCTCCTGGAATATCTCTTCTTCCTGATAATATTCTACAAGTTCTAAGAAGCCAACTACTACAATGTGTGCAAAAAATGGCAGATGGACTAGAAGAGCAACAACAGGCTTTGTCAATTCTCCTTGTCAAGTTTTTCATAATCCTTTGCAGGTATCTGACATTTAGGCGTGATTCAATCATCTCCTAATGTCATGATTTGTTGTTTAGTTATTTTAGTCCTGTCTGATTCTTTGTGACCCCATTTGAGGTTTGTCATTTCCTTCTCCAGCTCATTTTTCAGTTGAGGAAACTGAAGCAAACAGGGTTAAATGACTTGCCCAGGATCACACAGCTGGGAGGTATCTGAGCCTGGATTTTTACTCAGGTCTTCCTGATCTAGGGCCTGAATTCTCTATTATGCCACCTATCTGCCTGCTTGTCATGATAATACTACCTAAAAGATAATTCATTAATTGTGTATTTTCAATTAATTTGAGTTTAAAAAAATAAACTAAGCAGTAGGAATTTTGTAGTAGTTGTATATCTAGTTGCTAATGTTAATTTTTGAAAATTACTCAGTAATTGTTCACCAGCTGTAGTTCAATGCTTAGTATGAATTAAATAGCATAATGTGACTGCCAGAACCACAATGCAATCTTAGAAATATTGTATAATTAGAAATACTGTGTACTGAACAAGTAAAAAGGAATTAGTACTCTAACTTTTTTCTGCATTGTTTAGAATAGCCATGTCAAATTTATGGATGAAATTGTAACCAGATTAAAATGTAATTGGGAGATGTTTAACAATATAAATAAGAATACAATACAACAGAGATAATGTTAATTTGTGGTTTTCTAAATCCATATGCAGCTGGCAGCAATCCATTCCCATTTGCTTTTGACTATGCCCAGCATATTTTGCTATAATCTAAACTCTGTATTTCCTGAAGGGATATTGCCAAGTTACATCTGGGGTATAGTAGAAAACATGCTGGATTTGGCATCAAAAGACCTTGGGGTGAATCCAAGAATTGTTATTTACTACTGAGATCTTGGGTGAGGCAGTTAGCAAATTTAATTTGAGAGCATTTCTGAGGGGTAGAGTTGTCCATCTTTGTGGCAAGATGGAAGCTAAAGAAGGAAGAATCAGAAATTAGGTTGGAAAGATAGGAGGGGTTGTAGAGGGTGTTAAATACTAGGCAGAAAAACCTAACCAAGACATGATTGACCCATTGGATAATTCTTTTAAGATCATTAATTTTGGGCAAACTTGAGGTAGAATGTTGGACTTGAAGTCAGGAAGACCTGACTTCTGATCAATCTCTCTCTCTCTCTTTTTTTTTGCTTTTTGCTGAGGCAGTTGGGGTTAAGTGACTTGCCCAGGATCACACAGCTAGGAAGTGTTAAGTGACTGAGACCAGATTTGAACTCAGGTCCTCCTGACTTCAAGGCTGGTGCTCTATCCACTACACAACCTAGCTGCCCTCTAATCTCTCTTTAGACACTTAGTTGTGTAACTTTGGTTAAGAATTTAATTTCCCTTTGCCTCAGTTTTCTTATCTATAATAAAAACATCTGCCTCACAGTGTTGTTGAGATGATCAAATAAGAAGGCATGTAAAGTGCTTTGCAAACTTTAAAAAGCTATATAAATGCTAGCTAATATTTTATTATTATGGTATACTTATTATTTAATGCCATTCAGTTGTGATTGGTCATTGTTCTTTCCATTTTATTGTAGTCTCCTGATTATACTTCATTTTTCAAAATTTTGTTTAAAAATCTCATACTTCTCTGTATGTCTACATTGTTTCTTGTGGTTCAACAATTATTTCATTTGTGTGCCACTATTTACTTCTCATTCTCCAGTTAGTGAGCATGTGCTTCTTCCCCTCCCCACCCCCCTTAGTTCTTTGCTATCTCAAAGAGTGCTTCTATAAATATTTTTGTTTTACATGGGACCTTGTTTTGATCAATGACTTCCTAGTGTGCAGTCAAAGAATATGGACATTTTGGTCCTTTGAATAATTCCAGACTGTTTTCTAGAATGGTTGGACAAATTCATAGCTTCATTAACAATACATTAGTATCCCATCTTTGTCAGCTTTGTCAGTTTACTGACAACCTTAGGGTTGTTTGTTTTTAATCTGCATTTTTCTTATTGTGATTTGGAGCATTCTTTCATGTCAGCTTTAGTCGATATAAAGTGATAAAAGATAAACTCTACCTTCAAAGATCTTATAATTTGGTTGGACTCCCATTCTGTCAGTCCCTTTCCTTCTTTCCCCTGCATTCCTTAGCTCCTAATTAGTCCTTCTGCCTTGAATTTCTTAACCTTATTGAACCTTTATCTGCAACACGATATTTTTAAAGTATAGATCCAATTATGTCACTTCCTTGCTTATGTGGAATATTCTAGGATAAAATACAGTCCTTTTACTCAAGGATTTAAAGTGCTCAAATTGATTCCAATCTGCCTTCCAGTTTTATTATAGAATAATATACTCCACCTTCTGACCAAACTAGTTTCCTAATCCTTTTGGACAACATTCCATTGCTTCTTTTCAGGCCATTTGCAAAATTTGTCTCCCATGCATATCTGAAATACTCTCCCTTCCACTCCTCTACCAGTTCACCTCAAGTGTCACCCCTTTTTGCTTTTTGCTGAGGCAATTGGGGTTAAATGACTTGCCTAGGGTCACACAGCTAGGGAATGTTAAGTGTCAGAAGTCAGATTTGAACTCAGGTCTTCCTGACTTCAGGGCTGGTGCTCTATCCACTGTGCCACCTAGCTGCCCTTCACCCCTTTTCTTTAAAGTCTTTTCTAATATCTTCTCTCTTCCCAATTCCCAGTGCACCCTCTAATTAATTTGTGTTTACTTAAGATATATATATATATTTTTTTTTCTACATATATGTGTTGCTTCCTGTTTTTTTTTTTAAATATGTTTGTATCCCTAATACTTAGCAGTGTCTGGCACCTGTTAGATATTTAGTAAATGCATGTTGAATAAATGAGTGAGTAAATAAATAAAATAAGATAAGCTAGATGATTTTTAAAAGTAAATTAGTAAATGCCAAATATGTGGTAAAATAGAAATTCTAGAGATACAGAATTGTTTTTCATAATGTTTAATTTAAAATTTCTCTCCTGTGCTTTAAGGTAATTCTGATTTTTTTAATGAATTGTTTCTGAATTGGTCTTGCTGAAAATAAAAAAAATTCAAGTTATAATAAAGGCTTTGTGCTAGATGCCTACAGAAGATATTTGAAAAAGAAAAATAGAAATACCCTATCTCAGGGAACCTCAATCTGTTTTGTTAAGAAGTACAGGAGAACTGAATTATAGAATAATGGAATATTAGATTTGACAGTAATTTAATATGCTTTAGTTCAATTATTTTTCTTTTTTTAAAAATTTCTTAATACCTATACATTTTGCACCACGGCCATTTCCTGATTTAAAAAAATAGTTGAACAAAAGTGAATATTTATGATATGTATGCAACATTCTGCTCCCATAGTTTATCATCTATCAAAGTGAATGAACCATTTTTTACACAGGACCAGATTTGATTGTTGTATTTAGTCTTACTTAAGTCAGCCGAATTTTAGTGTTATTTTAATTTATATTATTATAATCACTGTAGATGTAGTTCTCTTGGTTTTGTTTTCTTCACTTTGCATCAGTTCATAATTTCATGTTTCTCTGATTTTATCATTTCTTATGGATATGAAAATATTTTATTACATTTATATGCTACAGTTTGTTCAGCCATTCCTCAATTTTGTTTCCAGTTTTTTGCTATTAATATTTTTATGTATGAAGTTTTTTTTTTTTTTTTTAATTCTCTTTGGAGCATATGCTTGATATTGGGTTTGTGGAATTGAATCAGATCAGTGTTTGGTGACATTTCTCATGTAATTCCAGATTTGTTTTTTTACAACTTATCCTCTTATTTTATACAAGAGGAGACTCAGGTAGGAAAAGATAAAGTGATATAGTTTTGGTTACATAAATGAGAACAAAGCCGGAATGACTCATGAGCCATTCTCTTGGCTTCTAAGCCAGTGCTGCCTCTCTTTAGTACTTGAAGTCAGAATTTTCCTGTGGTTATCATTAAAAGGTTCAGATATTGTTTGAAGTCTATTTTTATTCAGAACCTCATTTTTAAGTTACTTGGTTGATTCCATGTTTCATTTTTTTACTTTGCTTAAATCTAAAAAAAAAATTGTTAGACTGCTGTTTGTTGTCTAAAGCTTATATACAGTTTTTGTATTTTATTCTTATATTTCCATATAAATTACTATAATTCTTATTTTCTACAGAAATCTGTCTAATGTGGAAGAAATTGGGACTTGTTCCTACATTAATCATGTTATCACCATGACAACACTCTATATTCAGCAAGTAGGTGTGAACTAACATTCCCTTAAAATTTTTTTGAGAGAAAATAGATTGTTTGCATTTGCTTTTATAGTACAATATGTTGAGTAGAATGTTTGCAGAGGTTTAGTAGTTTTGAAGAGAATTATAAGAGTATATATAGCTTCATTATTTTTATATATGCCATTTGAAACAAGCACATGGTAATATGATTTATTAGAATTAAAGGATCTATTTTTTAACAAAAAAAGCAGTACTGTTAGAAAACTTGGCATTATTAAAACATGCCTAAGAATTTTTTTTTAAATTAAAGCTTTTTATTTGCAAAACATGGATAATTTTTCAACATTGACGCTTGCAAAGCTTTATGTTACAAATTTTTCCCTCCTTCCTCCTGCCCCCTCCCCTATATCGCAGGAAGTCTAATACATATTAATTATGTTAAAATACTTGACAAACCGAATATGTGTATACATATTTATATAATTATCTTGCTTTACAAGAAAAATCGGATCTACAAGAAAAAAAAAATCTGAGAAGGGAAATATAATGCAAGCATGAAAATGTTATGTTGTAGTCCATATTCAGATCCCTCCCTCTGGGTGTATATGGCTTTCTTCATCACTGAACAATTGGAACTGGCTTGAAACATTTCATTGTTGAAGAGAACCATGTCCTTCAGAATTGATCATCATATAGTCTTGTTGCCTTGTACAATGATCTCCTGTGCCTAAGAATTCTTGACTAATGATTCACTTATTATGTATCCTAATAAAGAAATTATTTATTTAAATTATTTTGAACCCAAATGGCTCCCTCCATCACAAGACCATTGGAACTTGGCCATTTATTTTAAATGCTATTTCTGGAAAGTTCACAATTTTTAGGATTCTGTTCAGTCTAAATATTAAATGAACCTAATTTACCTTGATAGAACTATATTTTGTTTATATTGGAAAATTAGGCTTATTTGAGTTAATAAACATTTTGTGAATATTCTATAGCTAAGCCCATGTAATTATATTTAATATATAATATTTATCAAGTTAAAATTTTGATACTTAGATTTTTGTTTTGTTTTGTTTTTCTTTGTTTTTTTTTTTTTAAGTTAAAAAGCAAAACAAAAGAGAAAGATGTGGCGGATCAGACTTCTATTGAAGAATTTGTAAGACATGCACTGGCTTTTTGTGAGAGTTTGTATGACCCATATCGAAACTGGAGGCACAGAATTGCAGGGTATGTCACATAGTATCATAAGTTCTAATGTCTTATTTCAGTTAACTTGAGAATATGGAATAATACTTGCTACAGATACAAGTTTCACACATTAAAATTTTGGGCCACAAAGTATGTGGCAATAAAGAGTAGAAGCCATTGTAAGGTGATTAATTTTATAAAGATGTAGCTCTTCATCTGCCTCTAATTTAGAGTCAAGAGAGTTCGCCTGAGACTCAGAGGAGGTACATGACTTGCCCATGGTCACACAAAGTGTCTTTAAGGGGCTGACTTTAACCCATCTTTCTGATTCCATGTCTTGAATTCTATTATCCCTCTTTTGGTTATGAAAAATAAGCTCCTAGTTACCAGTTAAGTACTCTCATTGTTAAGCTTAGTGGTTATCTATCTCCCTTTAGATTTTGCTTTCTTTTATGCTTCTGGGAGATTGTTCTAGGATTTAACTTTTTTTTTTTTCTTTGAGCATTTTAACACCATTAAGCCAAAAAATGTTTAGAATTTTCAAATAGATCATTATATGAAAGTTTTTTTTCACAGAAATAAAGAGACAGTTTACTTCAGTAGTCTAAGAGACAGAGAAAGGGAGAGATTAAAAGGAAAGAACATTTCTCTTTTTTTTTTTTAATTTTATTTTTTTAATTTTATTTGCATAACATATGTGTGGGTAATTCTTCGACAATAACCCTTACATAGCTTTCCGTTACAAATTTTTCCCCCAACTCCCCACCCCTCCCCTAGATCCAGGATATCCACTACATGTTAATTATGTTAAAATATTGGTAAATCGAACATATGTATACATATTTCCAAACTTGTCATTGTTGTGCAAGAAAAATCTTGTCTACACAAACGATATATCAGATAAAGGAAACACAATGTAAGCAAACATCATTCAAGGAGTATGAGAATGTTATGTCGTGGTCCACATTTCACATCCCTCTCTCTGGGTGTATATGGCTTTCTTCAGTGAACAGTTGGAGGTGGTTTGAAACATTTTATTGTTGAAGAGAGCCATGTCCATCAGAATTGATCGTCATATAGTACTGTTGTTGCCGTGTATAATGATCTCCTGGTTCTGCTCATTTCACTCAGCATCAGTTCATGTAAGTCTCTCCAGGCCTCTCTGAAATCATCTTGCTGGTCATTTCTTACAGAACAATAATATTCCATAATATTCATATACCATAATTTATTCAGCCATTCTCCAATTGAAGGGCATCTATTCAATTTCCAGTTTCTAGCCACTACAAAAAGGGCTGCCACAAACATTCTTGCACATGTGGGGCCTTTTCCTTCCTTTATGATTTCTTTGGGATATAAGCCCAATAGAAATGCTGCTGGGTCAAAGGGTATGCACAGTTTGATAACTTTTTGAGCATAGCTCCAAATTGTTCTCCAGAAGGGCTGTATCCGTTCACAGCTCCACCAACAATGCATCAGTGTCCCAGCCCTCCCACAACCCCTCCAACATTCATCATTAACTTTTCCTGTCATTTTAGCCAATCTGACAGGTGTGAAGTGGTATCTCAGGGTTGTCTTGATTTGCATTTCTCTGATCAATAGTGATTTGGAGCACCTTTTCATATGACTATAAATAGTTTTAATTTCATCCTCTGAAAATTGTCTGTTCATATCCTTTGACCATTTATTGATTGGAGAATGGCTTGAATGGAAAGAACATTTCTCAAGGGTGAAAAGAAAACAGCTTAATAGGAAGGTGACAACAGACTGTGGAAATAAGGGACAGACAAAACTGAAATCCAAGGATAATTAAAGATAAATCTGTAAATATTAAGGAAGATTAAAACATTATGTAGAAAGAGGGTGCTACTATATCTCTGAAACAGAGGAATGAAGAAGGATTAGAGATGGAGAGGCAAATGAAATATAAAATCAAGACAATTGAGTGTCAGAGTGAGAGTATGGGCTGAGAACTTTGTGGTTTAGGTGAAAGCAACTCAAAGAATTATGTTACTTTTCAGTCTTATTTATTAAAATCAGATTTTGAAGTTTACTAGGCATAATTACAAGAATTTGATCTAGTGAAAGGGTAGAGACGTTTCTTAACTTTTTTCCTAATAGTTATCATTAGGCTTT
The DNA here is from genome assembly GCA_023553655.1 of Myrmecobius fasciatus. Taxonomy (NCBI): domain Eukaryota; kingdom Metazoa; phylum Chordata; class Mammalia; order Dasyuromorphia; family Myrmecobiidae; genus Myrmecobius; species Myrmecobius fasciatus. The sequence goes on along the minus strand of JAJPUD010005633.1, from coordinate 133,798 downwards.
AGCAAATGACAGTCTAATGTTAAGAAATAATGTGAGATTTTGAACCTTTTGAAATTATATCACTTATGCTAAAATGAAACTTAGGCATCATTCAGTTCTAATTATAATGCTAGTTGAAAGTAGCTGTTTCTTTTCTTTTCTTTTTTTTTTTTTTTTTGCTTTTTTTTTTTTGCTGAGGCAATTGAGGTTAAGTGACTTGCCTCGTGTCACACAGCTAGGAAGTGTTAAGTATCTGAGACCAGATTTGAATTCAGGTCCTCCTGACTTCAGGGCTGATACTCTATCCACTTCACCACCTACCTGCAGTGCTATACCCCGAAGTAGCAGTTTTGTCCTTATTTTCAGAATCCTATACAATTTTAGGAATTCTTCCCTTTTGTCTGCTTCCTCAGTGGATCTTATTGTAGGATAATATTACGTTAAAGTTAATAACATAATAATAACTTTCCTCCTAGTCAGTGATATTTTGAGAAGTTAAAAGAAACTTTAAAGGTATGTAACCTTATCTAATAACTTTTAATTAATGATACTTTATCAATTTATTATTTTTTTTTTTTTTTTTTTTTTTTTTTTTTTTAATTGGTTTAATACCAGCTTTCAAAGAATTTAAGACATATTTATTCTTTGTTATCATGGCAAAAATACACAAGTACTTTACTCACAAAATTTGTGCGTCATTGGTAGAGCAAATATTGTTATCCTCATTTTCAGTTAAGAAACAAGCCTGAAGAATAAGTAATTTGTTTGTGGTCACACAGAACTAAATGTTAGAGTTTGGATTTGAAATTGTGTTCAGTTCAGATTTATTCTTTCATATTGCTTTATTTCATCTGAAGACATATTTAAATTTGTTTTCTTGCCCTTTTTTGATGTGTTACTAGATTATCTTAAGTATTATAATTAAAAGAATTCTCATTTATATCTACTTGCTATATTTAATATAGGTAATTTAGAATGAATTATATATCACAAACTATAGAAATAAATTTTCTGTCTGCTGAGGATATTCATTACTTTGGCAGCATACATATTGGGAAGGAATTAAAATATTAATGGCTTGTCATTAATTTACATAAGTTTATAAAATGGAAATAGATTTATGTAGAAGTTCCAATTATAATTCATACCTACTTATGTGTCATCTAAATTGATTTCAATACTCACTATCTTTATCTGTTAACTTAAAATAAATTTAATTTAAAAGGATCTTTTTTTCCTCATTTGACATTCCAAAAACCAGTTTGAAATGGTAGATCAAAAGAAAATCTTGTATTTCTGTGAAGCTATATTCATTTCATGATGCCAGAAAAGAAAGACTTCACAAATGGTTATACAGTATCATTCTACAATTTTTTATTTGGACTTAAAATACATAGGAGAATATAGAAAATCTGCATTTTCTGTTGTCTGTATTTATCTCAAGTCAGAAGTGCCAAAATTCCTTCTGCAGACTCCCAAAAAACTTCCAGCCCAAACCAGATTGAACTGTAATTGGAAAATGTTTAGTAAAATAAATAAAATTATAGTGCAACAAAGATAATGTGAATTTGTAGTTTTCTAAGTCATTTTGCTACAGAATCCCTTTTTATTTAAGTTTCATATTATTCTAAGTGATATTTTTAGATTCTTTTTTATCTGCTTTTAATGTTTCATTGCTAAGCATAGTCTCAGAGTGTGGAAGGTGGGAGATTAGTGTCATCTCTGGCAAGCTTGACTATTCAGCAAGGCTCTCCGCCAGTAGAGAGTTCTACTCTTGTTATTAGGCCTATTTTGTGATGGAAACTAGAAGGTAGGAATCTTTAGATTCTTGAAATCCAGGAATCCAGGATTGGAGGTCAAAAAATTGTTTGAGCATGGGCATTATCTTCAAGCCTAATCTGTTCTAGTTTCAAATTCTTGAGACTGCAAATAGCTGCCAATTCAGGAACATGCTGGAGCAGGCCTGGGGGGAATGGGGAATAGGATGGCAAATTGCCTCAGGAGATTGAAAAAATAATATTGAAATATTGATTTCTAATCTTTTTAGTTACATTAGAACTGTGACACTAATTTTTTTTCTCCCCCTGAGGCAGTTGGGGTTAAATGAGGAAGTATTAGGTGTCTGAGATCAGATTTGAACTCATATCCTCCTGACTTAAGGGCTAGTATTCTGACACTAATTCTTTTTTTTTTTTTTTTTTTTTTGCTTTTTGCTGAGGCAATTGAGGTTAAGTGACTTGCTCAGGATCACACAGCTAGGGAATGTTGAGTGGCAGAGACCAAATTTGAACTCAGGTAGCCCTGATTTCAGGGCTGGTGCTCTATCCACTGCGCCACCTAGCTGCCCCACTAATTCTTTATGAATCAAAATTTCATAATAGAATTCCTTCTCATCAATTTGGAAAGAAACTGGTTTTATTTTTGTAAATGAACAAAAGATTGCTTTTGTAAATAAAAGATGCTTCGCAGTTGTTAAATTATTTTGGGGCAGCTAGTTGGCACAGTGAATAGCGTATCAGCTCTGAAGTCAGGAGGACCTGAGTTCAAATTTGACCTCAGACATTTAACATGTCCTAGCTGTGTGACCCTGGGCAAGTCACTTAAACCCAATTGCTTCAGCAAAACAAAAAAACAAAAACAAATTCTTTCAAAGCAGTGAAATCTCAATTGATATTGATTTAAGATCAACTCTAACCTTAAAAAAATCGTAGGTATATGAGTTAGGCTTTTGTTGTCATTTTGATTTATTCAGAAATATCTTGGTGTATGTTTGTGCATCCTCTAGTTATTCTTCATTTAGTATTTTTTTTTAATTTATGTTTAAATACAGAAAGAGCCTTAGTTCCGTGGAAAAGAGCAGACAGAAATACAAACCAGCCTCTCTCACAGTGGAGTTCATTCCTTTCTTTTACCGTAAGTAACACTTTTAATTTATTAGTGTCATAATTTTCTGCTGGTGCACATTCTACTGTAGTTGTTAAATTTACAAGATGAAGATTGTGTGATACAGCAAACATTTATTGTGTGCTATGTGTAGTGCTCCCATAGTAAAATATTTAATTCATTCTTTATATCCTATGTTGTCTGATTTACAAACAAAAGGCAATTGGGGTTAAGTGACTTGCCCAGGGTCACACAACTAGGGAATGTTAAGTGTCTGAGAACAGATTTGAACTCAGGTCCTCCTGACTTCAGGGCTGGTACTCTATCCACTGTGCCACCTAGCTGCCCCTACAAACTATTCTTAAAGTACATGTAATTTTCATAATAGGTAGAAAGTTTTATAAAACTTTGGCAGCTCAATGTTTTTTAGAATTTTATATTTTTTAATCCAAAAATTAAACCAGAGATTTATGAGAACATGTATTTTGAGGTACTGTTGAAAATCATGATGTATCTTGTGAAATACAGTGTGGTGTAGGAGAAGGATAAGAAGCCAGGTTATCCTCAGCTTTGTCATTTAGTAGCTTTGTAACTTTGGAATTATTAAATAGATTATTTAACCTCTATGCTCTAGATTCCTCATCTGTGAAGTAAGATGATTGGACTAGTCAATTTTTTAAGAATTCTTCCAAATCTTAAATTCTGTTATTCTTTGTATTGTTATATTTATTTTATTATTCAAACATTAAATGATTTAGACTTTTTGATTTCTTCTTTGGTGCATATCCCTGAAGTATAATAACTGACCAAAAGGCATAAACAACTATGTAAGTCTTAGTACATAATGATGTTATATTGACCTCAGGAAATATTGAATCTATGTACAATGTCACCAGCAGGGAATAATTTTGCTTTTTTTTTCTACTCTTCTTTAATGCTGGGTTCATAGCACATTGATCTTTTGCTGGTATAAGAGCTATATGATTGTAAGGTAAAGTTGTTTGAATTTGTTTTTCTTTGAGAGTTAGTATTTTATAATGGATAGAATGTTGATCTGAAAGCTAGTAAGAGCTACTTGGGTTCAAGGACTCTTCAAGATGAAGTGAGTAGAAGCAGAACAGCTTAATTTTTTTTTTTTAATTAGGTCAGCAAGGATTTTTTGTTAAAAAGCACTGGATTGAGAAATGAGTAAGAAAGCCAAGTAGAAACTATAGTAGGATATTTTTGCCAGCCCAGGCTGCCAAATATAAACATCTAGAAGCCTGCAAGCTAAAAAAAAAAAAAAAAAAAAAAAAAGCCCGACAGAATAGCTCAGACATGCATGAGTTTAGCTCATGGAAGCCTTCCACCCCTAGGACCAGGGCAATCTAGGGAAACATAGAGCCTGAAGCTATGTTCTTATAGGAAGGGAATTGGAAGCCCAAATCAAGATCTTGCTGAAGTCCACAGCTATGTTGTTCTAGCGCTGAACCAGGAAGGAAATGATCTGGGTATGCCTTGGATCATACCACATGAGCCAGCTGCTCTAGAGCTCCTTGAACATAGCCCTTATTACCTAAACTCCAGATAAAATCAATTCCAAAGAGGGCATTGCTGCTCCTTGTAGAAATACACAGAATCTAGCCTCAAAATAAAGCTTTGATCTAAAAGGTATGGATAGAAAAAAAAAAAAGTAACATCCAAGTAAAGAAAGAACAATGAAAACATCAAAGATCAATTTTATGGAGTCAGAGACTCAACACAGAAACCCCCAAAATGATACTACATCATCCACAAACAGTGCCAATCAAAGACAATCCTAGAAAAGCCACAGGCACTATCACTGAAATCCATGGAGGAAATAAAGCAAGGATTAAAAAAAGATGATATAAATGAAATGAGATCTCTAGAGAAAAGAATGAGAATAAATGACTCATTACAAGATGGATAAAATCTTACTCAAGTAACAGATTCCTTGAAAATCAGTGATTCCAGAAAACAACATGAAAAACTAAAATAAATTGAAAGTTTGAAAAAAATATCAGAAAAGAAAAGATATATCCTGTTTGAAACAATAGACTTGGAAAAATTTTTTACAGCCAGATAATCTTAAGAATTTTTGAGCTATATGGAAACCTCATTCATAGAACTTATTTTAGAAATAGTTTTTATTAAAATATTAATCTATCAAGACCATTAATAGAGTGAGAGGACAAAGTAAAAATAAAAAGACACTTATAATTATCTCCTAAAAAAGAGACCAAAGACAAATAAGATACTTTGAAATGTAGAGGTAGACATATCTGAGCAATGGAAAGAGACAATATGGTCATGAAGTGTTTCCATTTTAAGAATCTGTTGCCCTCTTGGAAATCTTCTGGAGTCATAGAGGGAGTAAGTTAATACCTAGGAATAGTTTTGTTATATTTTGATGAACTTATGGAAGAAAAGGGAAGGAAAGAGGAACATTAGGGAAGAAAGAGAAGGGAAGGGTTTTGTTTATATACCAACATTAATTGGAGTATGTGAGGTGAAGATTATACAAATGTGGATGTAGGGAAGGATGGAATAGACTACTGTATATATCTCATTTTCATCTATCAGACAAAGTAGGGTCAAATATACACACAAACATTTGATTTAGAAATACACTAAACTTAATAGAATTTGGTGGAGATGAGAAGAAGGGAGAAAGGATTAAATTTTTCTTTCTCCTTCTGCATCCTCTGGCCACTGAAGCCAGTGAAAAGTGAATTTCCAAACATGGGAACAAGTTCAGACAAGCATTGAAATCCTGTATCCATTTCCTTCCCAGTCTGGAAATTATGATTCAGTAAGGACCCAAGACATAGTAAATTATATGAATAATTGCAAAGTAATATGTAAGCAGGTGTATTATGACAACATAATTTACATTTTATACTTAAGGGCAGATTATGAAAGAATGAAATAAAACTCATTTTTAATTTTAGCAGGTAAGATTTGCTCTGAGCTTTTATTAAGCAGTTGGCCAAATGGGGAAGATTAATTTCTTGATGTTAAAATATCTTATTACATTAATATTCAGTTTTATTGATATGAGTCCTCTATACTAATTTAGAGTGTAACTCATCTATGCCAAACTGTAGCTAACCTGGTCACTTTTAATCTGGAAACTCCATTGCTGAAACCATAAACTAAGTATATAAAATTTTGAAAGGGTCTATCTATTTATACCAACATCAATACCTGTGGTGTATATATACAATAACAAAAAACTGGAAACTAGTTGGATTAGAAATCTATATCCAGAAGGAATATTCACTGTAATAATCATTTTAATTTCTTCATTCTGTCATCCAGTATTGGCTATTACTCCTAGTTTTGTATCATTTTCAAATTTGTTGAATTTTTCACTGATGCCTTTATCCAAGTCAATGATAAAAATGTGATCTTGCACAAAACACAGACTTTCTTCTGTGTTGACATTGAACTATTAAGAACTATTCTTTGAGTCTAGTGGTTTAACCACTTTTGAATCTGATTTATCATCTCATCCATATTTCTCCATCTTTTCTACAAGAGTAGTATGAGAGATCATGTGTAACTTTGCTAAAATATAGGTAAATTATATCCACAGCATTCCGCTCATTTACTAGATTATTAATTCTCTCAAAGAAAGGAATGAGATTAATCTGGCATTATTTGTACTTGTAGTTATACTTTGGAATTGCCATTTCTTTTTTTAAAATATTGTCAGACATCTGTTGCTAAAATGCTCTCTGGTACTTGTTCTGTGACCTGTCAGTTCTTTAGTTTTAAATTATTTAGTCTGATTAGTCTTTAATCCTTTCTTCAAAGGTTATCAGATAAATTTTTTTTAATACATTGGGGTTAATAAAAGATGAATTTATGTGAATTTGTGAGATTTTTAATGCTGTCGGTTTTTTTTAATGATGGTCATTTATTGCAAAGATGCCATGCCTCACTGAGAAATGTATCAATTCTTTTCTGTTCAAATTTATTAACCACTAGAGAACTATCATTTCTAACTTTGTGAAAGTCATTTTCAGGTCCTTAACTTCCTTATTTGTATAAGTTTGAAAGGGGGAACTCAAAGTACCCTGATATAATTTTATTATTTTCTCTGGAATTCAATCAACTTCTACGTTTTTAGATGCTGTGGTGTTTTTTGTTTGTGTGTGTGTGTGTGTGTGTGTCTAATTTTGATTTATTATCTATAGTATCTTTAAATATAACAGTTTTCCAGCTTATCTTTTTTAATCATGATTTTTTATTGTTAATCTTGTGAAATCATTGTTACCCCTCCTTTTTTGAGTTTGAAAAAGTATACTTTTTTGAAGTGTGTATATAGTCCTTGTTTTTTAATTCTATGTAAATTTTTAAAATTTCAAGTATGTTTCTTATAAAATACTAGCAAAACTAAAAATGTTGGATTTTGCTTTCTTTCTTTCATGTCTCCCTCCCTCCTTTTCTTCTTTTCTTCTTTTCTTCCTTCCCTTTTCCCCTTCTTTCCCTCAGTTGGGTTTAAGTGACTTACCCAGAGTCCGACAGATAGTAAATGTTTCACGTCATATTTGAACTTAGGTCCTTCTGATTCCAGGGCTATTATTCTATCCTAAACCATTCTGCTCTCTTTTTCCATTTTAAGGATGAGTTCATCTCATTCATATTCATGATTATGATTGTTAATTTTATATCTTCCTCTATTCTATTTTGTGCTTTTTCCTCTTCCTGCCCCCTTTTTACAAGGAAGAATATAGGGAATAAACTTAAAATCAGTGATCTGTAATTGAAAGCATTTTTTTCCATTTCATTTCCCTATTCTTCACTTTGTCCAGTTATAATTCACACGTTGTTACTCTCATTTTTTCACCTTTTATTACTCCCCTTCCTCCTACCTTATGACATAATAGTTACCTTCCTTTTTAAATTTTCTTCTGCTCTTCCTGTCTTTTCCTGTGTGCTGATGGAGTTTAGTATATTTCTATACCACAATCTTTGTGTGTTTAAGTATATATGGGAGGGATTGTCCCCCCCCCAACCTTCCTTTGTCCAGTTCATATGAAAATGAGGTTAATGGGATGCCTGTTGCTTTTATTGCCTTTTATCACATGTTATGTGAGATAGTAAATAACCTTAACTTCCTAGTGTATGCCCCTTTTTCTCCTATTCGAATCTAAGTCTTTCTCCTCTGACCAGCAAAACAAAATAAAATCACTCCTTTTTCTTTTTCTCCTTCCCTTCTTTCCTACCTATTTCCCTTCTTTTCTTCCTTTCCTCTTTCCCTTCTGCATTTTGGCTAGGAGTTTTTCAGGAACTTTGGGGAAAATTTCCCCAAATTAATATTTTACTTCTTGGTTCTAATTTGTCTGGGTAATTTTCATTTGTGATTTCTTGAAATATGATATTCATGAGTTTTTTGGTCATGATTTTCAGGTACTTTAAGGATTCTCAGTTTCTCTCTCCTCGACTTTTAAAAATTTTTTTTATGTGATTTGTCTGTATCTTAATTTCTTTCTTTTTTTTTTGTTCTTGAGATTTTCTTTTTATATTTTTGCTGTTTCATGGAAATACCATTTTCTGTTTTTTTCATTTTAATTTTCAGGCTGTTCAGTTTGTGAATAAAGTTTTCTATTCTCTGTTATAAACTATTAATTTTTGTTTTCCTTTCCATTGTGGCCTCATATGCCTAATCCTTATATTTTGTATACCTTGTTTTTTTTAGAAAATTTTTATTTTACACTTAAATACAAAATGAGAAAAGAAAAAAGATGGCTGTGTACACAGCATATCAAAAGAAAAGATTCAATGTAAAACAATAAATTTCCATTTCAAGAAAACCTATGTAATAAATACTACACATTGTTTTCAAAGATGCATAGTTTTTCTTTGCTTCCTTGTTGATTTTCTTTTATTCTCTACATTTTTTTCCCTTCTCTCCTCTTCCCCTCCAGATAATGTAGAGATACATACACCCACATATGTATATGTATATACATACATGTAGATTTCTATAAAACATACACATATATACTATGTAAGATCATACTATGCTTATTTCTTCCTGTTTGTCATAGGTAGATAGCATTTTCCTTCATAAGTCCAAGTCTTTCCATGTTTTTCTAAATCAACCAAATTATCATTGTTTACCCCACAGCAATATTCCTTTCTGGATTCTAACAGCATTTTCCTTCATTTTCAGTTTTATTAATCTCCCCTTTTATTTTCAGAATTTCCAATTTGATATTTAATTGAGGATTTTTAATTTGTTCTTTTTCTAGCTTTTTAAATTGTAAGCCCAATTCATTGATCTTCTCTTTCTCTATTTTATGCAAGTAAGCATCTAGAGATATAAAATTACCCCTTATAATTACTTTGGCCGTATCCCACAAATTTTGGTATGTTGTCTCCTTATTGTCATTCTCCTGGATGAAATTATTGATTGTGTCTGTGATTTGCTCTTTCACCCATTCATTCCTCAGGATTAGATTATTTAATTTCCAATTAACTTTTGGTTTATTTTCTCCTGGCCTTATATTACATGTGATTTTTATTGCATCATGGTCTGAAAAAAAATGCATTTACTATTTCTGCCTTTCTGCATTTGATTTTGAGGTTTTTATGCCCTAACACATGATCAATTTTTGTATATGTTCCATGGACTGCTGAGAAAAAAGTAAACTCCTTTCTGTCTCCATTCAATTTTCTCCAAAGGTTTGTCATATCTAATTTTTCTATCTACTGCACCACCTAGCTGTCCCACCTAACTATTCTAACATTTTGTTTACCTCCCTAACTTATTTCTTATTTATTTTGTGGTTTGATTTATCTAATTCTGAGAGAGCAAGGTTGAGATCTCTCACTAGTATAGTTTTGCTATCTGTTTCTTCTTGCATCTCTCTGAACTTCTCTAGGAATTTGGATGCTATACCACTCAATACATATATGTTTAGTACTGATATTGCTTCATTATCTATGGCACCCTTTAGTAAAATATAGTTTCCTTCTCTCTCTCTCTCTCTCTCTCTCTCTCTCTCTCTCTCTCTCTCTCTCTCTCTCTACTGAGGCAATTGAGGTTAAGTGACTTGCCCAGGGTCACACAGGTAGGGAATGTTAAATGTCCGAGACCAGATTTGAACCCAGGTCCTCCTGACTTCAGGGCTGGTGCTCTATCCACTGCGCCACCCAGCTGGCCCTCCTTATCTCTTTTAATTAGATCTATCTTTGCTTTTACTTGATCTGAAATCAGGATTGCTACCCCTGCTTTTTTTTGTTCACCTGAAGCATAATAGATTCTGCTCCAGCCCTTTACCTTCACTCTGTATGTGTCTTTATGCTTTAGATATGTTTCTTGTAAACAACATATTGTTGGATTCTGACTTTTAATCCAGTCTTCTATCTGTTTCTGCTTTATGGGAGAGTTCATCCCATTCACATTCACAGTTAGAATAACTAATTCTGTATTTCCTGCCATCTTATTTACCCAAAGTTATGTTTTTCTCTTTCCTTTCCCCTTTCTCCCTTCCCTCCTCCCCAGTATTTTGCTTTTGATAACCACCTCCCTCAAACAGTCCTTCCTCCTTTAGAGTCCCTCCCCCCCTTTTTTACACCTTTCCCCTGATTCTTCTGTTTTCCCTTCTATTAGTCTTTCCCTTTCTTTTCCTCCTTTCCCTCCCACTTCCCTATAAGGAGGGACAAGTTTTTCTGTGAAACCAAATGTCTGATATACTCTTTTAGAGCCCAATCTGATGAGAGTAACATTCACACAATGCTCATCCCCCTCCCTAATTTCCCTCAATTATATTAGGTTTTCTTTGCCTCTTCATGAGATTTTACCTTATTTCTACCTCCTTTTTTTAAACCTCATTTTACCTCCTTTGCCCTCTTTTTCCCTGTATGATAGCCCTTCCACCTCTAGTTTATTTTTCATATTATCAACGTAAAATCAGATTATACCCCCATTCTTTGCGTATACCCATAGTAGAAATATAGTTCTCAAGAGTTCTTTCCTTTTTACCTTTTTATGCTTCTCTTGAGTTCTGTGTTTGGAGGTCAAATTTTTTGTTCAGATCTGGTCTTTTCATTAGAAATATGTGAAATTCACCTATATCATTAAATGTCCATCTTCTTCCCTGGAAGATAATGTTCATTCTAGCTGGATAGGTTATTCTTGTCTGTAATGCAAGTTCCTTTGCCTTTTGGAATATCTGGTTCCAGGCCCTTCGATCCTTTAATGTGGAAGCTGACAGATCTTGGGTGATTCTAATAACAGTTCCTGGGTATTTGAATTGTTTCTTTCTAGCTGCTTGCAATATCTTTTTCTTGGGGCAATAGTCTTGAAATTTAGCTACAATATTCCTTGAGGATTTAATTTTGGGGTGTCTTTCAGGAGGTGATTGGTGAATTCTTTTGATGGCGATTTTGCCTTCTGTTTCTAAAACATGAGGGCAGTTTTCTTTAATGATTTCTTGGATGATAGTGTTTAGATTCTTTTTTTCATCATGGCTTTCAGGAAGTCCAATTATTTTTAGATTGGCTCTCTAGATCTATTTTCCAAGTCAGCTTTTTTTCCTAGGAGATATTTCATATTTTCTTCCATTTTTTTCATTTTTTTTGTTTTTGTTTAATTGATTCTTGAAGTCTTATTGATTTATTTACTTCTATTTGTTCAATTCTGATTTTTAATGTATTGTTTTCTTCAGTTACCTTTTTAAGTTCTTTTTGTTATTGGCCAATTTGTTTATTGCATACTTTTCCTATTTCACTAATTTTGTTTTTCAGTGAATTGGTGTCTTTTTCATATTTCTTTTGTAAGGCATTATATCCTTCTTACAATGATCTCAATTCATATCCCCATTTTTCTTCTAACTCTTTTTTGAGATTCTTTAAGCAATCTTTCAAGAAAGCTTTGTGAAATGAGGACCAGGTCATGTTTCCCTTTGTGGCTTCCTCTGGAGTTGCTTTACCTTTATGAACCTCAGGATCTGAGGTTTGCCTTTCTCTCTCTTCATAAAAGCTATCTTTGGTGAGAATTGTTTTTTGTTTTTTATTCATTTAAAATAAAAAAAAAAAGCTTGAGTTCTGTTTAAAGCAGAGGAGTGACAGCTGCTTTAATTTGCCCTGGGGCAGTTCAAGTGATTGACTTTCACTGCAGTGGGTTACAATCTACCTTTTACAAAAGGCAGATAGATCTGCCAAAGCATCTGCCCAAAATCAGGGCAGGGTGGCCAAGATAGACTCCCCAGGTGTTTAGAATCTGCCATGCTGAGTCCCTCCCTGCTTCCTGCCTTCTCTTGGAGCTGCCATTTGAACTCAGCAAACTGACCAAACCCCTGCCCGTCTGAAACACACCTGTATTGAAGCTCTTCCAAGGTAGCTTCTTCTGGGAATGTGTTGTAATCCAAATATTTGTGGGTTCTTTGACTTAAAAATCAGTTTAGAGGCTTACTCGGATGTTGGTTTCAGAGAAAGTCAGAGGAGGTCACAGAGAGTTGTGTTTTTACTCCGCCATCTTGGCTATACCGTCTCCCAATCTTTCAAACTACCCAATAACCAAGACAACCTTAAGTATATAGTTTAAATTTCATGTATAAAAAGTAATCAGCTGTCCTTATTGAATCCCTTGTTATTGGTCTTTGAAGTTTACCTTGTGTTTCCCTTGGGTCTTAGGTCAAATTTGTTTTTTTAATTAAATTTTTGCTTTTTTGCAACAAAATCCTGAAAGGCTATCAGTCCATTGAATGTCCTCCTCCCCTTTCCTGTCCCCATTTAAGATTATACTTAACTTTGCTGGTTAAGTATTTTTGGTCACAACTTCAGTTCTTTTTCTCTTCAATATAAACTGTTCTAAGACCTGCAGTGTATTAGTGTAGTAGTTATTAAATCTTGTGTAATTCTAATTGTGGCTCTGCAGTATTTGAATTGTTTTTTCCTTGTTTCTTATAATATTTTCATTATCAAGATCTTTTTTTTTTACTGTAGCTTTCAGACAGTCCAGTTATTCTTATGCTTTCTCTTCTTGATCTGTTCTCTAGATCAGTTGTTTTTCTTATTAGATGTTTCACATTCTCCTCCATTTTTTCATTCTTTCTGTCTTGTTTTATTGTTTCTTGGTCTTTTATAACTTTATTGTCTTCCCCTTGCCCAATTTTAGTTTTTAAGGATTTTTTTTCTTCCTTAAGATTCTGGATCTCCTTTTCCAGTTGGTTGATTTTATTTTCATAATTTTCTTGGTTTTCTTAGATTCTTCTTTTTTTTTCTAACTTTTCCTCAGTCTCTCTTATTTGATTTTTTAATTCCTTTTTAAGTTTTTCCAGGAACTCTTTTTGGGCAGGTGACCAGTTAATGTTACTGTTTGGGGTGAGAGAGGCTTTTTTTTTTTTTTTTTTTGTTGTTGTTGTTGTTATTTATTTCATTATCTTTCTCTGCAAATGAAACTGTATTTCCATAAAAGCTATCTGTAGTTGGGTTCTCCTTTGCTTGCTCATTTTTATATTTATTTTTTCATTTTTTATTTTTAATAGCTTGTTCATATTATCACCTTTAGTTTTGTTGTGTGGGGCTTGTTGCCTCTGGCCTCAGTTCCTTCTTATTGTTATTTTTTGAACTTTATCCTGGGCTGAACCTCCTCACTCCTTTTCTCCAAACCATAGTTAGGTCCCTGAGAATTGTTCAGTAGCTGGAACCAAAACTAAGAACTCAACTCTCTTGTAAGTGCCCACAGCCAGCAGCATGCCAGCCCCACTGCTTCTGCACTCACTGGGTGTGCCCTGGTTCTTTCCCTCCTTTGGTGCTGGGCCTGGCATCCCTCAGCAGCAGAGGGTCCTTCAGTCTTCCCTTGATCTGATGTCTGACCCAGGACTCTGCCATTGAGGTGAGAATTCCTGTGGCTGTGGCTAAGATTGAAGGTACTTCCCAAGGTAGCTTCCCCAAGTTTATCATTTGTTATTTCAGTCAAGATTAGCCTAGAAGTGTTTGCATTTCACTCAGGTCAAATTTCTGTCTCTGGGATTTTGCCTCAAATCTTCTCCAGCTATCCCTGGAGGACCACTGTTCTCTCCTAACTCTTGTTTGTTTTTGCCTCTCTACTTTCATCTGGAGGCAGTATTTTGTCCTGTTTGTGGAGGAAATCTGGGAACTTGGAATCTTCTAACTTATTTCACCATCTTTTCAGAATTCCTCTTTGTATGCCTTATTTCTTTTCTTCCATTTTCATTTCTGTCTTTCTGAACAACAATCTGTTCGGTGACTTGCTCTCTTGTTTTGGAATAATTACTAGGGATTCTCTCAATCCAAGGAATTTATTTATTGTGTTAGGAATTTTCTTTTGTTCACCCTCTCTTGCCTTAGTTACAGCATTTGAATTATTACCTGGCTTAGATTCTGCTCTCTTGCCTACTTTTGGATGGTATGGGCAGGCTCTTCTTGTTCTTGGATGTGTTGACTGCCTTCTTCATGAATTTTTGGGGTTTCACTCAGATTCCTGGTGGGTCAACTTTTGTTGTTGGTATTTTGTCTTTACTTTCACAGTTTAAAACATGGAATTGGCTCTATCCTTTGTTGCAAGGCTATTTGGTCTAAGGTATGCTCTGGCCCTTTCTTTTGCTGATTTTTGGTCATGGACTCCCTGGGTGGTGGGTGGGAATGTAGCATACTATACTGCCTGGGTTCTTGTTGAACCTATAGGTCTTCTTAAGAACTCATCATTAAGCTGCTGTAACATTTAGTCACTGGTTTGGACCTATTTTTTGTTCTATATCTACTCTTGTTTTTTCCTAGTCTGGTCTCTACTCAGAAATTCTGCAGAATTATTCCAGTATTTTTGTATACTTTTGGTCTCCTTGGGAAGCTGATGGATATTTCTCTTTAATTTTCTTTATGAAATTTCAGACACTTTTCTGGTGGGTTTTTTGTTTGTTTGTTTTTTGCTGAAGCAGCAAATTTGAGATTATTTTTATAGCAACTACCGTTAGTCTAATGTTTGTTCACCTTGAAAATCTTCAGATACTAATCACATTTAACTTATGTTAGGTATCATAAAGGAAAGACAGTAATGACCTTTTAATTAATTTTAGTCTTAACTATGTACACATTTGATTTCTTGACCTTCTTGAAGAGTTGTTTAAAATTCATAATTTATAATTAATTCCATGTGTCATTTTTGTCAATATTGATAGAATAACATTAGAAATACCTTACTGATACTAATAGGAAGCAAGATATATTGAAGTAGGAGTCAGTGCAAGTTTATTTCCATCTTGTCATAATCTTTTTTTTTTAAATTAAAGCTTTTTATTTACAAAACATATGCATAGGTAATTTTTCAACATTGACCCTTGCAAAGCTTTCTGTTACAAAATTTTCCCTTCTACCCCCCATACCCTTCTCTAGGTGGCAGGAAGACTAATACATGTTAATTATGTTAAAATATTTGACAGATCTAATATGTGTATATATATTTATACAGTTATCTTGCTGTACAGGAGAAAAAAAAATCTGAGAAGGGAAACCCAATGCAAGCAAACATCAATAGAAAGTATGAAGATGTTATATTGCGGTCCACATTTCATATCCCTCTCTCTGGGTATATATGGCTTTCTTCATTGAACAATTGGAACTGGTTTGAAATATTTCATTGTTGAAGAGAGCCATGTCCATCAGAATTGATCATCATATAGTTTTGTTGTTGCCGTGTATAATGATATCCTGGTTCTGCTCATTTCACTCAGCATCAGTTGATGCAAGTCTTTCCAGGCCTCTCTGAAATCATCCTGCTGGTTGTTTCTTTTCTTTTTTTTTTTAAAGTCAATTTGCAGTTTTAATACAAAACCAATCAAGCTATCAAAAGAATAGTTTACAGAACTTGACAAAATAACAAAATTCATTTGGAAAAACAAAGATTTAAAATATCAATTAAAAGAGGAGGAGAAAAGAATATCATTTATAGACCTCACACTATTTTATAAAACAGCACTCATCAAAACCATTTAGAATTGATTTTTAAAAAGTTAATAGATTACACACCTGTCAGATTGGCTAAAATGACAGGAAATGATAATGATAACTGTTGGAGGGGATGTGGGAAAACTGGGACACTGATACATTGTTGGTGGAACTGTGAACGGATCCAACCATTCTGGAGAGCAATTTGGAGCTATCCTCAAAAAGTTATCAAACAGTGCATACCCTTTGACCCAGCAGTGTTTCTACTGGGCCTATATCCCAAAGAGATTTTAAAGGAGGGAAAGGGACCCACATGTGCAAAAATGTTTGTGGCAGCCCTTTTTGTAGTGGCAAGAAACTGGAAATTGAAAAGATGCCCATCAATTGGAGAATGGCTGAATAAATTATGGTATATGAATGTTATGGAATATTATTGTTCTGTAAGAAATGACCAACAGGAGGCTTTCAGAGAGGATTGGAGAGACTTGCATGAACTGATGCTGAGTGAAATCAGCAGAACCAGGAGAACATTATACACAGCAACAAGACTATACGATGATCAATTTTGATGGACATGGTTCTCTTCAACAATGATGTGATTCAAACCAGTTGTTCTGCGATGAAGATAGTCATATACATCCAGAGAGAGGCCTGTGGGAACTGAGAGTGAACCACCACACAGCATTTTAACGTTTTCTGTGAATATTTCCATGCATTTTGTTTTCCTTCTTAGGTTGCTTTTTCCTTCTTCTCTTTCTAGATCTGATGTTTCTTGTGCAGTAAGATAACTGTATAGATATGTATACATGTATTGTATTTGTCATATAATTTATCCTATTTAGCATGTATTAGATTACCTGTCATCTGGGGGGGGGGGGTGGGGGGAAAGAGGGGAAAAGCTTGGGAAAAAAATAGTTTTTGCAAAGGTCAATGTTGAAAGGTCACTCATATGTTTTGTAAATTAAAAGTTTATAAGAAAAAAAAAGTAATAGATTAATAGAATAAGCTAAACCAGAGAGAAACAGAAATGATAGAACCAAATAACCTAAAGCTTAATAAACTAAAAGACATAAATTACTTAGAAGAAAGCTCCTTATTTCCTAAAAATCAAAAGAAACAAAATAAAACAACAACATAAAAACGTTTGATAGTTAGAAAGCAGTCTGGCAGAAATTAGGCTTAGACTAACACCATAAGTCATATTCTATAACTAATTCAAGATGGATTTGTGATTTTAATATTAAAGTTTATATAAAAAAAGAAATAGATCATATAGATTTCACAGCTGTAGGGATGTATTTTTTTTTTCATTAAAGCTTTTTATTTGCATAACATATGCATGGTAGTTCTTCAACAGTGACCATTACAAAGCTTTCCATTACAAATTTTCCCCCGTATTCCCCTCCCCTCTCCTAGATGGCAGGAATGTTATGTTAATTATATGTTATATTTTATTATATGTTATTTTATATATATATACATATATATATTATATGTTAATTATATTAAAATATTTGACAAGTTGAATATGTGTATACATATTTCCATACTTACCTTGCTGGGCAAGAACAATCACATCTACATGAACAAAAAAGATCTTATAAAGGAAACCCAATGTAAGCAATCATCAATATAGAGCATGAAAATGATATGTTGTAGTCCATATCTTATGTCCCTCTGTCTGGGTGCATATGGCTTTCTTCACTGAACAATTGGAACTGGTTTGAAACATTTCATTGTTGAAGAGAGCCTTGACCATCAGAATTGATCATCATATAATATTGCTGTTGCTGTGTATAATGATCTCCTGGTTCTGCTCATTTTACTCAGCATCAGTTCATGGAAGTCTCTCCAGGCCTCTCTGAAATCATCCTGCTGGTTGTTTCTTACAGCAATAATATTCCATGACATTCATATACCATAATTTGTTCAACCATTCTCCAATTGATGGGCATCTATTCAGTTTCCACTTTCTAGCTACTACAAAAAGGGCTGCCACAAACATTTTTGCACATGTGGGTCCTTTTCCTTCCTTTAAGATCTCTTTGGGATATAGGCCCAGTAGAAACACTGCTGGATCAAAGGGTTTGCACAGTTTGATAACTTTTTGAGCATAGTTCCAAATTGTTCTTCAGAATGGTTGAATCTGTTTACAATTCCACCAACAGTTTATCAGTGTCCCATTTTTCCCACATCCCCTCCAACATTCATCATTATCTTTTCCTGTCATCTTAACCAATCTGCACCTTGTCATAATCTTTTAAAAATTGAAATATAATTAACAGAAATACATTGTTAAATATAAATCTGTTTCTCTATTTTATTTGTAGAGTGTTTCCAGGAAAGTGAACATCTCAAGGAGAGCCTTAAATGTTGTCTGTTACATCTTTTTGGAGCTATTGTAACTGGTGGACAGGTGAGGAAAAAATTTAAAAAGCTAGAGCTTATGTTACATGTATAAAGGCTATCATAGTGTCTGCATGAACTAGACGTTTTAATAATTTTTTTTAACTGAACATAGAGCCCTAGCCTCTAAATCAAAGTTGTTAACTTCCTTGCCAGATGATAAAGCAGAATCAGTTGATGTATATAGTGGTACTAAGAAGAAATTATAATTTTAGTTCATAATATTAATTACTTTATATTTATATGATTTCAGTGATAATTATATTGTTTATGTTTCTTTAAGACCAGTCTTTGGAGAAGTAGGTATATGGGGGTGCAAAATGGGTTGACAAAGGCTTGTCAGGGAAAGTAGATACTAGGAAATAGTTGGGTCATGATTGTTAATGCCCAAATAGCAAAGTTAGGAGTCGTGAATCAGAGCTATTTGGTTAGGAAAAGTTGCTAAATAACTTGATTCAATGTTGAGGTAAAATAATCAGAAACTAGGAAGACTGCAAGAAAACAAATAGGAAGGTATGAATAGTATTAGAACCAAGAGATGTTGACAAATTACCCATGCCTTAGAAAATATTATAGCCTTTCTTTTCAAATAAAAGCCATTTACAGAATTAAGCTCATCTGAATGCTAGTAGGAGGAAATGAATGAGAATCTTTTGGCACCTGTGAGGAATTGTCTTGAGGAAATTTAAAATCCAATATTCAGTAGCCAAATACAAATCCCTGAGCTTAAGTGGTAGAGCTCATAAAAATGAAAAAAAAATAGTACTTTAAGTATAAAAGGTAAAATAATCCTATATTAAAATTTGATCTTTGTCTCGTGGGTTTCAGAGGAATGCTCTCCAAGCAATTTCACCAGCTACTATGGAAGTCCTTCTGCGAGTTTTGGCTGATTGTGATTCCTGGGATGATCGGGATCCTGAGGAAGTGAGTAGGAAGGCAGAATTAACTCTTAAGTGCCTGACAGAAGTGGTACATATCCTCCTGATTAGCAGCTCAGACCAGCGTCAAGTGGATACCAGCACCATTTTGGAGAACTACTTCAAGTTGCTGAACTCAGACCACTCTGCATTGCCTTCTCATGGGAGGTCCAGACAGTGGGAGAACCAGTTCATTTCACTACAGATACAAATGTTAAGTAAGTGTTAGAATGAGTTTATCTTTTTATTTTGTTATATCTTTTATATATATTTCTTCTTTTTTTCTAAATTCAGTTACATGATAGGTAATATTAGTAACTTGGATATATTAGGCATTTGTACTGAATAACTCAAAGTAAAATTAATTTCTTTTTTGGATTCTTCACGCATAAGAAATATGAATTAAAGTAGAAATTTTCCTCTGAATATGGGCAGTACCATAAAAACTAAACTCTCTTCATGCAATAAAAACTAGTTTCTTCATACATTAATTACACTATAAAAGAAAAGAAAATGTGAAAGAAGGAAATAATTTTGAAGTTATAAAAAAGATAAAATAATTCTGAGTTAATGCCATAGTCCCTGATTCTTTTGAACTGATAATATATGAAATACTTCTGCACATTTAATATGATTCTTCAAAAAAATATAGTGCAGTACATTCTGTTTTACCTTTTTTCTGCTGGAAAGCAAATGGAGGGAGGCAGGAGAAATCTGGAATCCAGATTTTTTTCACTGTAGTAGAAAGAGCATAGGATTTAAGGTACTTGAGATTATCTCTCAAGACATCTGTTATCTCCTTGACCTTTGGCAAGTGAAATGATCTTTCATTTATCTGGTAATGATAAAAACTGCAATTAATGTCAAAATATAGAGTAAAAGAAAACAATATGTAAGAACTGTAGTGTTTTGTTGTTGGCTCATGACAAGCTTAACTTTCATTTTTCTTACATTCCACTCATATCTTGTTTTAAAATGCCAAGTACTTTGTTATTTCATATTAATATTGCTTTTCTGTTCACTAAGCTGTTAGGAATTATAAAATCTGCAATTTGTTCATTTATTCAGCAATCATCAAATTATTTATGCTACTGGCAATGTGCTGTACTGTTAGTAAGAGAAGTACTTCATAAAATCACTTCTCTCAGGAAACTTTATAGATTAGAAGGGAGAATTTGTATACAAATATAAATGTGCAAATTAGAATATGAATTCGTAGTAGGAGTGTATCCTTGTTCAACTGCTGCTTTCAATTTCAGAAAGCCAACTTTCTCTTTGTAGAATAATATGGAGACATTTTCTTTTTAATGCAAAATCTTTGTATTCTGTGTGGTCTTGTGTTAGGAAGCAGACCTGTTCTTATCTGTTATTCTAAACTAGCCTTGATATACTAGAGGTATGTCATTTCTCTTTAGCTCAGCTCATTTAAGTTGAAGATCTCAAAATAAAATCTGCATATAATTTATCACTTTTTAAATACACTGACACAAAAATTTATACAAAAAGTTAATAATCATAGTTATTCTTATAGTTATTGTTAATCTTAGTATGCATATCTTAGTTTGCATTGACATATTACCAGATTGCCTTTAGAATTGTGAATTTTTTGTCTATAACATCTCTTGAAGGTGGTCTACTAAGTTATAAGGAGTTTATAGTTCTCACTGTTAATCATATCTACAATGATGAAATTGCAGATGTAATTCCCGAGATTCAACTCTAATAACCATTAGCCACCTGTGATTTGTGGACAAATCATAGGACAAATAATATCAAAAGAAGAAACTCACCAAGAACTTTCTAGATCAGGAATGGGAAAACTTGTTTTCTGCCATAGGCCGTTTAGATATTTTTAATATCATTTGCTGACCAAAGAAAATCAACTTATCAATTTACAGATCTCAAGAAGTGGAAGGTTATATCTAGCTTTTACCCATCACCACCTGTGGTTGCCTTAGCAAATGATTTTGCAGACCTTATACACCCTGTGGGCCAGACATTCTCCACCTCTGTTCTAGGTATTATGAAGTCTTATGAAGCAAACTGAAGATCATAGGGGAACAGAAATGGTATTTTTATCATTATTTCTATTAGAACAGAAGAGAAGATACAGGAGAATCTAGAAAATGAAGTTTTCCTGGCCCATGGCTTAAGCTAGAGAAGTGATGGGAGTTTTCCTTGGGCTAGATTACATCAAGTATTCAGTTGATGATGCTTTTGCCCAGAGGACTTATTTCTGAGAATGAAAGACATAAAAATGCTCTAGTTTGATGTTAAGTTGATTGTGGTAGGACACAGTGTAACATATTTGACATAGAAGAATAATAGTGAAACTATCTAATAATACATAAGAAAAAGGGTAGCAATGATACTCATGGACTTAGATATCAGTGAATTAATCTATAGACTATGTGCATTGTTCAGTCATTTCAGTCATGTCTCACTCTGTTTAGGGGATCAGAGACAGAGAGGGAAAAGTGGGAGGAAGAATGTGAGGGCCAGGGCCAGCTAAGAAGGGGACTAGCCAGAGATGAGAGGAGAAACATGCTGGAGGCAAACACATTGGGGCCTGATTGGACAGATGGTGTGAAAGGATGGAAGACAGACATGTGGATAGGTAGAGTGAGGCAAAGGTCTCTCTAGGGGTAGAATGTCTTAAGCCAAGCTCCTGATCTGGAGCATCATAGGGATAGTGGTTTCCCTATATATGTTTATTCTTTTGTTTTTATTTAGAGGGTTTTCTGTTAGATTTTAGGTTTTATTTTGGTGGGAAGCCACTAGTTGAGGGGCAAGAATACAGCACCATACTGTACACCCAAGTTAAATAGGTGTATGGTATAAGAAGAATAGAAAGGTAAGAGTGAGCCAATTTATGAAGGGCTTTATTTTTATTTTTTATTTTTTTTGCTTTTTGCTGAGGCAATTGGGGTTAAGTGACTTGCCCAGAGTCACACAGCTAGGAAGTGTCTGAGACCAGATTTGAACTCAGGTCTTCCTGACTTCAGGGCTGGTGCTCTAACCACTGCGCCACCTAGCTGCCCCTGAAGGGCTTTATTTTTAAAAAAGAAAATTTTATTTTTATTCTCAATAACATGCTAAAACAATTTTCAGCATTTTAAAAAAAGTTTTGAGTTCCAAATTCTCTCTCTTCCGGCCTTTTCCCCCTTTCCACCTTCCTGACATAGTAAGCAATCTGATATAGGTTATACGTATATGGCCCTGTAAAAAATTTCCCTATTATTCATTTTGTACAATAAGATTTGAACAAAAAAAGAGTGAGTGAAAAATAGTTTGCTTCAGTTTGTATTCAGACAATATCAGTTCTTTGGAGGTGTATTGCATGTTTCATCATGTGTCTTTTGGGATTGTTTTAGAATATTGTATTGCTGAGAATAGCTAAGCCGTTTACAGCTCTTTGTTGTAGTTCTATTATTGCGTACAATGTTTTCTTGGTTCTGTTTATTTCACTTTGCATCAGTGCCTATAAGTTTTTCCAGGTTTTTATGAAGAGCTTTAAAGGCCTGACAGGAGCTTATATTTGATGCTTGAGGCAATAGGGGTCCAATGGAATTTAAGATCTCTTTGATCTTTGAATGAAGGATGGGTCAGAGTGGAGAGAGACTTGACCAGAGAAGCCAGTTTGCAGGCTATTCTTGTAGTCCAGGCGTGAGGCAATGAGCACTTGAACTATGGTGGTAGCAATGTCATAAAAGAAGGGGACACATACAAGAGACATTATGAAGGTGGAATGGATAAGTCTTGGCACCCGTTTAGATATAGAAGTGAGAGAGAATGAAGATTCAAGAATGAGGACTCTGGGAACCGCAGTTTTGAAGTAAAGTGGACTCTTGTCCTATAAAGGGGCAAGGTAGATGATGCAGTGGATAAATCACTTAGTTTAAGGTCAGAAAGACCTGAGTTCATATTTGACCTCAGAAACTAGTACTTAGTCCACTATCTGACACATAGGAGGCACTTAAATGTTTTCTGATTAAGCCATTTCATCTTTGTTTGGCTCATTTTCTCATCCATAAAGTTGGGATAGTAATGACACCTACTTCACAGGGTTGTTGTGAGGATCAAATGAGATAATAATTGAAAAGGACTTGGCACAGTGCCTAGCACATAGTACATACTATAGAAATGATAGCTCTTATTATTCATGATAGAAAGATATCTCTTTAATCTGTGAACCAGAGATCACATTTTCTTAAAACCTCTTGTACTGCTTCAACCTCTTTCTGTAGGGAATATTCATATCAGTAAGATCACAAAATTAATTTTATCTTTCTCTATCACCTTTTCCTCTCCCTCTAATTTGAAGGAGAAGACCTATTGAAATTTTCTTAAATGAGTTCAGGTGACTATCCCAGAAAATAACATGCTAGGTAGCACAGTGGATAAAGTATTGGACCTGTGGTCTGCAGTAACTGAATTAAAGACTAGCCTCAGATATTTCATAGCTGTATGACCTTGGACAAATCTTACATGTGCTTCAGTTTATGCATCTATAAAATGGGATAATAATGGCATCTATTTCTCAAAGTTATTGTGAAGATCAAAGGAGAAAATATTTTAAAAGAGCTATTCAAATATTAAAGTGCTATATAAAGTCTGGCTCTTACATTTTTATCACCATCACCACCACCACCACCATCATCATCATCATCATCATCATCATTATTGTTGTTGCACCAAAAAAACTTGAGAATGTGCTGTTATTTAAGGAATCCTGGGAGGATAGGTAATGTATTTTAGGCTAGAGATGGATAAATGTCCGAATCTTCTATAAGAATATGATCTTCCTGCTTGTGTTTATGACTCTGAAAATTGCAACTTGGACTCAGCTACCTGCTTATCTTAAAGAACCCTTCCACATACTGTCTTCCTTCTCCCACTTGAGAATTCTTCCTAATGGCTTCAAATTTTGGGTAAGGACACAGGTCAGTCATGCTTTTTTTCCCTCCTGGCCATACTACTGACTTTCTGGATTTTGCCACCATGCCTTTGTGTGAAAACCTCCCTACCCCTTCATTTCCTTTTTAAGTGTTGTCTTCCTCTATTAGAATGTGAGTTTCTTGCTACTAGGCATTATTATTATTTTTTGAGTTTGTATGTATTTCCTCTTAGCAAAGCTTTTAGCACATAATAAGACATTAATAAATGCCTGTGACTTGCCTGCTTTTATCCTGGTTAGTTTTGTATCATTTTCTGGCAAAATATTCTTCTTGATTATTGATCAGATGTTATATGAATATTAGAAAAAGAAGCAGTGACCAAGTGTTAATGTGAATTCATTAAGAATGAGGCATTC
Source organism: Myrmecobius fasciatus (assembly GCA_023553655.1). NCBI lineage: Eukaryota > Metazoa > Chordata > Mammalia > Dasyuromorphia > Myrmecobiidae > Myrmecobius > Myrmecobius fasciatus. The sequence continues at coordinate 109,375 of JAJPUD010005633.1, read as the reverse complement.
AAGACTAATCTTTTTTTTTTTAATTTTTTTTTTCTAATCTTTTTTTTAATGGCAAACAAGGCTGGTAAAACAGGGCAGTTCTTAAGCCTTAGTATACATGGACATTGCAAAGCATTTTTCAGTCTTTTATGATATATTTGTGAACAAAATAGAGAGATGTAAACTGGGTGATAGAGTAGGTACATGGATTCAAAACAATTGATTCCAGAGAATATTTATTAATGGATAGATATCAATCTAAAAAGATAAGTCTCTTAACTTTAGGCCAGTGACTTCTGTCCATGGTCCTGCTTTGTTCAACATTTTAGTCAGTGACTTAAAAAATTACATAAATGGTTTGGTTATAAAGTTTTCTCATAATAAAGCTGGGGGAAAATGACTATTGCATTAGATGACAGAATTGGGGTAAAAAAATTATCTTGACAGGGGATAGAGCCAAAGTGGCAGAACACAGACAATAACCCAACTGAACTCTCCCAATATACCTATCCAAACAACTTTAAAATAATTTTAAAATCAAATTTTGGAACAGCAGAGCTAGCAAGATGTCAGAGAAATTTTTCCAGCCTAAGACAACTCAGGAGGTCAGTAGGAGAGATCTGTATACCAGAATGGGTGCTGGCCCACAGCACTCACCAGGAGGGAACCTTGGAGGCATCTGTGATAGCAGCAGATTTGGGAGTTTTTAGTCTAGAAACAGTAAGAGAGAGGGTGTGTCAAAAACAGATTACAGAAGACTCTTAAGTGGCACTGGGTATAGCTGGCACAGATTGTGGGCAGTTACTCTTATTGCAATTCTGGCTTGCAGGTCCAGAGAAGAGAGGACCACTTCTTGTTGGTCACAAGGGAAGAGTCTCTAGTAGCAGTACCAAGGCTAAGAGGAGCACTAAAACTTTTGGCTATAGGAGAGCAGGGTCTCTGGTCACAATTCCAGGACCACGAGGAGTGCTAACACTTGTTACTACAGAGTTGCAAATGTCTTTCTCGGGTAAATACCAGAGCAGAGACTAAGAAAGCTATTACCACAATTCTCTCTAGTTCAAACTATCTTAGTAATACCTAAAATTTGTAGCCCCCAGAACTAGCTTTGAAAACAATAGATCTCTCAAACTAGGCAATAACTATAGCAGTCTAGTTTGATAAACCCAAAGACCCCAGCTTTTGGGATAAGAACACATTTTTTGACAAAAACTGCTGGGAAAATTGGAAACTAGTATGGAAGAAATTAGTGCTTGACCCACACCTACCACATACCAAGATAAGATCTAAATGGGTTCATGATTTAGATATAAAGAGTGATATTATAAGCAAATTAGAGGAACATAGGATAGTTTACCTCTTAGACCTGTGGAGAAGGAAGGAATTTCTGTCCAAAGAAGAACTGGAACTCTTAATTGAACACCAGATTATATTAAGTTAAAAAAGTTTTGTACAAACAAAATTAATGCAGACAAAATTAGGAGGGAAGCAATAAATTGGGAAATCATATTTACATTTAAGGGTTCTGATAAAGGCCTCATTTCTTTTTTTTTTTTCTTTTTGCTGAGGCAATTGGGGTTAAGTGACTTGCTCAGGGTCACACAGCTAGGGAATGTTAAGTGTCTGAGACCAGAATTTGAACTCAGGTCCTCCTGACTTCAGGGCTGGTGCTCTATCCACTGTGCCACCTAGCTGCCCCTAAAGGCTTCATTTCTAAAATATATAGAGAATTGTCTCATTTGTGAGAATTCAAGCCACTCTCCAATCGATAAGTGGTCAAAGGATATGAATAGACAATTTTCAGATGATGAAATTAAAACTATTTCTAGTCATATGAAAAGGTGTTCCAAATCTCTATTGATCAGAGAAATGCAAATTAAGACAACTCCGAGACACTACTACATACCTGTCAGATTGGCTAAAATGACAGGAAAAGATAATGACGAATGTTGGAGGGGATGTGGGAAAGCTGGGACACTGATGCATTGTTGGTGGAACTGTGAACGGATCCAACCATTCTGGAGAGCAACTTGGAGGTATGCTCAAAAAGTTATCAAACTGTGCATTCCCTTTGACCCAGCAGTGTTTCTATTGGGCTTATATCCTAAAGAGATCTTAAAGGAAGGAAAGGGTCCCACATGTGCAAAAATGTTTGTGGCAGCCTTTTTTGTAGTGGCAAGGAACTGGAAACTGAATGGATGCCCACCAATTGGAGAATGGCTGAATAAATTATGGTGTATAAAGGTCATGGAATATTATTGTTCTGTAAGAAATGACCAGCAGGATAATTTCAGAGAGGCCTGGAGTGACTTAAATAAACTGATGCTAAGTGAAATGAGCAGAACCAGGAGATCATTGTACATGGCAACAATAAGACTATATGATGATATGTTCTGATGGACATGGTTCTCTCCAACAATGAGATGTTTCAAACCAGTTCCAGCTGCTCCATGATGACCAAAGCCATAGACACCCAGGGAGAAGCCTGTGGGATCTGATTATGGACTACACCATAGCATTTTCACACTCTCTATTGATGTTTGCTTGTGTTATGTTTGCCTTCTCAGGTTGTTCTTTTTTTTTTCTCCCTTTCCTGTACAGCAAGATAACTGTATAAATATGTATACATATATTCGATCTGTCAAATATTTTAACATAATTAACATGCATTAGACTTCCTGCCATCTAGGGGAGGGGGCAGGAGGGAAAAATTTGTAACAGAAAGCTTTGCAAGGGTCAGTCATGAAAAATTACCTATGCGTATGTTTTGCAAATAAAAAGCTTTAACAAAAAAAAAAAAACAAAAATAACACAGTAAATATGAAGCATTCTGAAAGGAAAAAAGAAAAAAAAAAGAAAACAATAGGTCTCTGCTCCTCTCCCCAATTATTTTGTGTATATTTTATAGATATTTTTGTGTCTGTTGTGTTCTCTTATAGAAAATAATCTCTTTGCAGGTAGAGACTGTTCAATTTATGACTTGATATCCCTTCCAAACTTAATCACAGCTCATTTATTAACTCATGATCACTATCTTCACTTTGCTTGACTGACAGAGGCAGAATTAGAAATGCTTTCTGGAATTTTGGGGTAAGGGAAGTGCATGCAGATGCCTGGCCTTATAAGGAGGAATGGTTTAAAAAACATTTTAGCTGTAAAAATGGAATAGGTTGCCTTGATAATAGTGATTTGTCAATCACCATAGTGTTCAATTAGAGATTGGGTGACCACTTGTCAAGAATATTGTAGAGGGGATTAATGCTTTGGGTAAATTTGGGACTGGAAGATCTTTAACTAGCTTAGCACAGAGGAAAAGGTCATTGGCTTAAGATTCAGAGGACTAAGGTTCAAATTCTGCCTTTCAAATCTATTATCCAAGGCACTTTTTGGGGCCTCAGTTTCCTAATTTGTAAAATGAGGATATTGGATTCCAGGGCTGCTTTGTTCCCTCCACCTCTGAATCTGCCATTCTTTTTTTTTTTTCCCCCAAAGCTTTTTATTTTCAAAACATATGCACAGATAATTTTTCAACATTGACCCTTGCATAGCCTTGTGTTCAGATTTTCCCCTTCTTCCCCCCCATTTCCTTCCCTAAGTGGCAAGCAACCCAATATATGTTATACATTTTAAAATATATTTTAAATCCAATATGTGTAAACACATTTATACAATTGTCTTGTTGCACAAGAAAAATCAGATCAAAAAGGAAAGAAAATGGAATCTGCCATTCTTTATGAGCATATGATTCACTTTTACCTGAGAAGTTTCTGTGACTATTACATGAGTAATTTAAGTAAATACTTAAAAATATTTTAAATCCTTTGTCATTGATTTTATTTTTCTTTCAACAGATACCATCACAGCCATGCTAGATTGCACAGACAGGCCTGTTCTACAGGCTATTTTCCTTAACAGTAATTGCTTTGAACATCTTATTCGACTGCTACAGAATTGCAAGGTAGTTTTTAAAAAAGTTATTCTTTATATTTTGAAGGATCTGCCATGTCATTCACAATTCTCTTCAACTATGAATTTATCACAATATAGTCTGCATAATAAATTTTGTTAAAATTCAGTTGTGATTACTTCTAATGTTATGAAAATTAATGATTGAATATTTTAAACACTATTATTTTGGATCTTATAAGCTCTTACAAAAGAGCTTTCTTTTTAGTATCTGAGTAGAAGTTTTAGTTTTGTGGTGAATATTCAATTCTTGGATCTATATTTCGGACAAATCTTAAGAACTCCTTAAGTCAATTGCTAGTCTCTACTTTCTGGAGTTATAGATGTATTTGTTATTGTAGAAGATGGAGGCCAAGGTTATTTTAGTGGCTATACAAATCAATTTCATCATAATTTTTGTTTCCTAAATAATGTGTGGGTTTAAATATTGATAATAAGATAGATATGTTTTATAAACACTTTATGTGATACATGTTTTAATTATTTGAGATTACTTAAGTAATATTAGAAAGAAAATTAATATTTCCTTATTATAAAACTATTTTAAATATCAGAAATGATATCTTACTTAACAATATTTAAATTTATTTTCCATAATGATATTCTTTTGAGTCGAGTCAAAATAATATACTTGCTCTTTCATAAATATGATATCCTGTTTATCATTGTGTCTTATGATAACATTCTATCCTTTCTGGGCTGGAATGTATACTTTATCCTCCTAGAATTTCTTGTTCTAATTAATTCTGTTATCACCTCTTGAAAGAGATTTTATAGATTATGGAGTCTCCTTTTAGCCTCTAAATTACTTTGTTTTCACTTGGTATATGTTTTGTGTTTATCTGTCTACATGTTGTTCCTCCTAGTAGAACATAAGCTTCTTGAAGGCATTCCTATTTTTACATGCTTTTGGAACTCTAGTGCTTAGCATAGTGCTTGGCACATAGAAGGTATTTGACAAATGCTTATTGATTTATTTGAAATGATGAACATGAAGAATTCAGGGAAACTTAGGAGATGATAGATAAAACAAAAATCTGGAGAAGATGGGATTGAAGTGGAAGGGTTGATTGATGAAACAAAGGTTATAAAGGACATAGGAGAATATGGGGTAACTGAACTGACTGACACAGAAAGGATAGCTTTTGGAAATCTAAACTTTTTTTAAAAAATAAGAAAACGAGAAAACAAATTTTGCTTTATTATACTAAATTAAAATGCTTGATTATTTAAGGTCATAATTTAACAAAAGATTTTGAAGTTGCTTAAGTCTCTAATAAGGGATCATTAAACTTTGTCTAGATTTGTTAGAGTAATGCCCAGGATTGGAGAGGGCTCTCTCTGCTCTCCATTCTTCAATTTTTTAGTAGCTTTCAAAATGAATAATTGTTGTTGTAATTATTACTTCGTGTACTGTTAAAAATGAAAAAAAGAACTCTGTATTTTGGAGATATTTATGGGAGTTGTTAAACTTTTGCTGAGGTGAAAGATAGCCAGTAAAATCTCAGAAGAATAATGAATGCTTACAGTGCCATTGTTTCTCATAGTCTCCTTAGGTACTTCTAGATGAAGTATATACTCGTTTGAGCCTCTCAAGTTTCTCTTCTTATGCAGTTCTTCTCCACACCAATATAAGTACTCATTTCTGCATGAGGGTTACAAGATAACTTTAGTGACATTGGAATTTGAGTCTGGATTGCACCTAATTATATTGGAAAAAATTCTTCTAATCATAACCCTTATCAGTAAGGCCTCTTATTCTTTAAGACTTATTGATTCTTGAAGATTTCCAAGTGTGGATTGTCTAAGTGATGTGTGCTGAGTTTATGGGCAATCTATTCTGAGTTCTAATTGACCAGCTCATGACCACATGAGCAATCTTTCCTTACTAATAATAGTCAAATGTAAGGGATTTTTTTAAGGGGTGGGTGAGGGCAATAAATCTTATGATGAACTGATTCCCATAATTAATGTAAAGATGGTATTTGGTTAGTGATATTTGGGAGTTGGTGATTATCATCTTGGAAGCTAATAATCTGCAGAATAACTCTTAAAAAGAGCTGCTGTTATCTTAGAGTGGAGAGGCCAAAATCTTTGTAGCAGTTTGAAGAACAGAAGAAAAAACTGTTGCATTCTTCACAAGAAAGTTTACAAGACTTTATTAAGAAACTATTCTTCCAAGAAAACTATTAAATCACAACATGTTAGCAAAAGGATTACAGTAAACCATACTTTATATAAAAGTTTCTTCTTTTGGTTGAAGTTAAGCATACAAGCTATAATTGACATATAGTAGTAATAATAAGTTGGACTTTATTTAACATAATCTTATTCTCATTTCTATGCATAGAAATTTATGCATTAGTAGTTAGTAAACAAGCATTTATTTTGCTTTTTATGTGCCATTGTGTTAAGCATTGGAGATGTAAAAAAGGGCAAAAACCAGTCTCTGCTTTCAAAATGCTTACAATCTAAAAACTATTCACATACAATATATAATAAAATGAAAGGTAATTTGAGGGGAAGGCCCTAGTTCTGAGGGGGACTGGAAAGTTTAGGAAGAATATTGATAAACCTCAGATATTGACAAACTGGAGAGCAGTAAGGATTCTGAAAGGCCTTTAATGCTGTATACTTCATTGATTGAGAGAAATGGAGCACTTGGTCTAGAGGTGATTTAGGGAGGGCTTGAGAGTTTTTTTCAGGTGATTTACAGACATTTATATGGAGGAACAAATCAGACTTGTATTTGATGAATGCTGTCCTCACTGCTGAAGATTACCTAAGGCAGTTTATTTTTGACCTGTTAAGAGTTTTCTATGACATTTTTCCTAGACATGACTTAGGTGTGTGGGAGATATTAAGTAAAGTTAACGAGTGCCTAAACTGCCAGATTACAAGGTATTGGGGTTTATAAAGAAAGGCCCTCAAGGAGCTCACAGTCTAACAGGGAGATAATATTCAAATCAGGTCCAAACAAGAAATACATAGGATAAATTGTAGATAATCACAGTGGTAAGGTGCTAGTATTCAGGGAGACCAGTATAGGCTTCTTGCAGAAGGAGGAATTTTACTTGAGATTTGAAGGAATCCAAGAGAAGCCAGGAGAGAGAGATGAAATGGCAGAACTTTCCAGGCACAAGGGACAGTCAGAGTTGGGAAATGAAGCATCTTGTGCAAGGAACAAAAAGATGGCCAATGTTACTGGATTATAGAGTGAGGATAGTTTGGTAGTATTTGGCAATAGACTGGATATATGAGGTGAAGGGGAAAATGTCAGAAAACACCAGATTATGAAGGATTTTAAAAGCCATATACAGGATTTTATGTTTGATCTGGGAGATAATAGTGAACTACTAAATTTTATTGAATAAGGGATGTAACTTGATCAGATTTGTGCTGTAGGAAGATCACTTTGACAACTAGTAGAGAATGGACTGGACTAGGGGGAAACTTGAGGCAGAAAACCAACCAAATTAATGGATTTGGAAAGAGAAGAAATAAGTCAGAGTGCCCATTTAGGAGTCGATTATAGTAGCCAGTGTGAGATATGAGCGTAGGAAATATTTGTGTGAATAAAGAGATGGAGAGAAGAGGATAGATGAAAGAGATGGAGAAGTAGAAATGATAGAATTTAGCAATAGACTTCATGTGGGATGAAAGAAAATGAAGAGTCAAAGATGACACTATTGTAAACCTGGATTCCTGGAAAGATGGTAGTACCCTCAACAGCAAAAAGGAAATTTTAAAGAGGGGTAGGTTTTTGGAGAAATTTCATCCAACAAAATTTGTAAACCTTTACAATCCTTCCATGCCTCTTCATCTTGCATGACCCATAATGTACCTCCCACAACAAAAGGGGTGTCAACAGGGTTTAGGTCATTGCCCTAAACATTGGAGTCCCCTTTCCATTAGTATCTGCCTTTGGAATTTTACAAATGGTCCCTGCTATTGTGACCATAGCTGGCAATTTGGTTGTGATTTAGGGGCTAATTCTTGGTTTAGAAGGGTGGAGGTTTGCAGTTTGCATAGGAGAAAGGTATGTAGGGAATAGAGTGATTGATTATTGAAGGATAAAGAGAGGTGTGGTTGTATGGGAAATAATTCTCATAATTGGATATTCTAGAAAGGATAGGATAAGTTCATCCTATGGTTTATCATATTTTCCTGGGAGTCTTGCCATGACCCGTCAGAAGTCTTCATTTCCACCACCTATGATCTCCATTGTCTGCACAAATGCACAATATATAACTGATAAGCAACGTGGTCTACTAATCCTAATACAAATAGGAAACCTTGACTTCATGAGCCTTGGGATGAGCCCCATAAGTGGAATAGAATTTTGTAAAGTTACACCTTATTCATAAGGAATATAATGAGTAAAAAGGAGGGAGATGGAGAAACATCATATTTTGAGACGTGATATAATCATATGATAAGTTTTTTGAGCCAGAGAGAGAGAAGGGGAAGTAGGATAGCATAGTGGGTAGCATTTGGGCAAAGATCAATTGAGGCAAAAACAGATGTCATAATGCTATCATAACAATATGTTTCTTGGTTAGAAAGGAGAAATAAGTGAGATCAGAAGCAGATTACAAGGCTGGCCCATTGGTAAAATATATTAATTGTTGAAGTATGTTATTTTCACATCTCATAGAGCTCTCTATCCGTCATAGAGCAACTAAAATTTTTCTTTGTGTGTTTAAATATTAATTTCATCCTTCAAGAGGTAATATAATTTAAATAGGAAGAATTCTATTATGTATCTGTTTCTTAGCACCAAGGAGGAACTGGTTGTAGTGTTGAAGTGAGTATAATCTTGGGTAGAAGAGCCTTTTTTTTTTTTTTTAATGTCAAATAAATTCACACAAGTGTATTCCACTTATATGTGAATTCTTTGAAACTACTTTACCAGCTTGTAATTTTTTAATCTTTTCTTTGCCTTACAACCCTTACTCTGTTTCTCATTCTCACTATATCTCCATCCCTAGACTTTTCCTCAGGTCATGTTACACTTCTTATCCTTTGAGATCCAGTGCCACTGTCCTTGTTCCTTGCACAAGACATTTTGATTTCCTAACTCAGTTTTACTGACTGTCCACCATGTCTAGATGTCCTTACTTCCTTCTGGCTTCCCTTTCTTCCTTCCAATCTCAACTCAGATTCTACTTTCTTTAAGAAGCCTCACCCAGTCAATCTGCTGTATGCTTATAATTTCCAACTTATCATGTATGTATCTTGTATATACTTAAATGTTTGCTTGTTGCCCCTTCCTTTAGACTGTAAGCTTAAAAGCAGGGTTTATTTTATGTTTTTCTGCCTCCTTAGTACTCAACAAACAAAAAAGTTTTTGTTACTGTCTATTTTTCAATAATTTCTGGGGTCTCTGTAGAATTCACTTTTTGATGAGGAAATTTTTGTTCATTTTCCTTTCAATAACATTGTATTCTGACCTTGCTTTGATTTTTTCACTCTTTTCTCCTCATTCTGTGTTTGAGTTTCTGTTTTGATTTACCTGCATTTAAACCCAGCATTGATTCTGTTATTATTTCCTGGACTTTTTGTCTTGAAGCTTTTTTCTTATAGGCTCTTATCTCTTGTTTCTCTCTTCCTTTTTTTTTTGGTCTATTCTTTCAGAGACATGCAGATACTTCCTTCTTCTTGCCTGAGATCTATGTTTGTGTAAGGGGGGTAGGAGGCAGCAAACTGGGTCCCTGTCCAGAATAAATGGGGAATGGGGATCAATGATTGATCTTAGTTGAGTTTTCAGTCTTCTTTCCTTGTGCACAGAAACTTTTTTTCTCTAGATGACTGCAGTAACCTTTTTCTTCTTCCCCTACTTGCTTTCTCTTTACTTTGAGTGGAAAAATCAGTAGAGTAGGGAGGGAGGAGTGTAGTTTAGACTGAATCATCACTATGGGGGTACTTGGCCAGAGATCCCACATAACTGCTCCCTGAAGCACAAACTTAAAGGATGGCCTATATATGCCCAGTATTGACTTGGGGATGGGACTCTTAAGTGAGAGTTCTAAGCATTGAAGTTAATGTTTTATGGAATTTTTTTTATCCTTTGAAATGTTTTTGTGCTTTTAACTTGTGAATCTAGCTTTAATTACTATCTGGTACATAATTCTTTTCCCAAGGTTTGAGGATTGGAGAGATTTGGGGAAAATAATTTTCCATCTTGCCAGTTACAAGATTACAATTAATGATTTTAAAATGGCCTTCTCAGAAGATAGCAGAGTAGTTCAGAAAATTCCAAGCTCTGGAGAGACTTACATGAACTGATGCTGAGTGAAATGAGCAGAACCAGGAGATCATTATACACAGCAACAACAGTACTATATGACGATCAATTCTGATGGACATGGCTCTCTTCAACAATGAAATGTTTCAAACCACCTCCAATTGTTCACTGAAGAAAGCCATATACACCCAGAGAGAGGGATGTGAAATGTGGACCACAACATAACATTCTCATACTCCTTGATTGATGTTTGCTTACATTGTGTTTCCTTTATCTGATATATCGTTTGTGTAGATAAGATTTTTCTTGCACAACAATAATAAGTTTGGAAATATGTATACATATATTCGATTTGCCAGTATTTTAACATAATTAACATGTAGTGGATATCCTGCCATCTAGGGGAGGGGTGGGGAGTTGGGGGGAAAAATTTGTAACAGAAAGCTATGTAAGGGTCATTGTTGAAGAATTACCCACACATATGTTATGCAAATAAAATTTAAAAAAAAAAAGAATTTTATACCCAAATTCAAAACTCGGAACAAATCAAATTACATTACCATGAAGTATCTCAAATTGTAATGTTTCATATAGTTATTATTACTGTTAGGCTGTTGCAATAAACATTTACCAGACCTTACACATAAAAAAAAAAAGAAAGAAAGAAAATTCCAAGCTCTCCAGATTTCCCCCAATCAACAAAATAAAATAGCACTTTGGAGCAAAGATAGAGTGGTTAAAAATAAACAAGAGTTGGGTTAGAACAGTGGTCCTCCTAGGATAGTTGGAAAAGAACTGAAGAAAGATACTAGGATCAGGACAGAGATTTGGTCTGTGAAATGTAAACATCTCCAGGATAGCTCCACTGAAACAGCAAATCTGGCCAGTCCTGGGGCTAAATGGATTGGAAGATAGCTTTGGGCCCCATCTACAGGGATTTTTACTTTCCAGAAAGAATGGGGTTGGGTTTCTGAGTGGGGAAGATTGAGGAATTTATGCTGATTAGGGAGATCAGGCCTCATGCTGCAAATAAAAGACATTGAGGAAAAACTAAAGAAAAAAATTAAAACCATCTAAGAAAAACAAGATTATGAAAAAAAAAGTTAACCAATTAGAAAAGGAAGTATAGAGTCTCAAAGTTGAAAATAACTTTTTGAAAATTAGAATCAGGCAAGTGAAGCCAGTAAAACTGTGAGAGACCCAGAAATAACAAAATAGAGTATAAAGAATGAGAAAATAGAATAGAATGTGAAACATCTTATTTAAAAAAAAAGATAGATCTGGAGAATAGATTAAGAGGAGAAAATATAAGAGTAATTGTATTGCCAGAAAATTGTGACAAAAAAAGAGAACCTTGACACAGTAATGCAGGAAATAACTCTAGAAAGTTGACCTGGAGTGATAGAACATGAGGAGAAAATACGTATAGGAAAAATCCACTGATAACCACCTCACAGAGATCCTTTGTGGAAAATATATTGGAATATTATTGCCAAATTTGGAGACCCCTAGATCAAAGATCAAGAAGAAACAAAAATACAATTCAGATATGCTGGAGCTACAATTAGAATTGTACAGAACTTAGCAGCTATGATAAAAGACTGCAAGTCTTGGTATCGTATCTCCAGACAAGCAAAAGAACAAGGCTTATAGCCAAAAATATATACAGCAAAATTATCTGTAATTTTGAAAGAGGAAAAGAATGAACATTCAATGAACTGGCAGATTTTCAGGACTTTCTATCAACCAAACCTGAACTTAACAGAAAATTTAACATATAAGAACCAATATCAAAGAATATTTTAAGAAACTTAACATGGACAAATTGTTTAAATATGGACAAATTGTTTATGGGGTTTTTACATGGGAAATGTATACTTTATATTTAAGATTTACATCAACAATAGGGTAAGCTCAAAAGAAAGATTGGCAGAATAAAGATGAAAATAGTAATAATGTTATACAAATGTGGTACAGAAGAACAGGCACAGAGGCATTAGAGGGGGGAGTAGGGCTTGTAGTTCCGAAAACCTACTCACCATCGGAAATGGGTTCAATAGGCAACACTACATATATAGCAATGATATAGCACCCTCCAAAATCTATAAAGAAATAATGGGGGAGGGATAGATGGGTGGGGAAGCAAAGGGTGAGGAAAGAAGACAAGGGAGGAATCCCATGGGAGAAGGTTAAGTAAATAGTAAGCCAAATTATGGAGCAGAATTTAATGAAAGAATCAACAGGGATAGGAAAGACGTGCATGTGGGGTATATGTGTGTATATCTACAAAAGATAAATCTTTTCTTAACTAGCTTGCTTGGGGTGGGGAGGAAGGGGATGAAAGGGAGATATGTGTCTCTTCAGAGGACAACACTGAAATAAAAAAAGCCTCTTCTATCCCAAAATAACATTAAATGATTCCCCTGCTCAGAGAAAATTTATTGAAGTACTCAAAAAAGACTTCAAAAATCAAATTAGAAAGATTGAGCAAAAACTAAAAAACAAAAAAAAATCCAAGGAAAATAAGATAAATTAAAAAAAAGTTAACCAACCAGAAAAGGAAATAGTCTTATTTTTTTTATTTTTTTCTTTATTAAAGCTTTTTTTTTTTCAAAACATATATATGGACAATTCTTCAACATTAGCTCTTGCAAAACTTTGTGTTCCAATTTTTCCTCCCCTCGATGGCAATATATGTTAAATATGGTAGAAATATATGTTAAATCCAATATATGCATACATATTTATACAATTATCTTGCTGCACAAGAAAAATCTAATTAAATCAGAACAACAAAAAAAGAAGCTAAATAAAATGCAAGTAACAACAACAAAACAGTAAAAACAAACAAGTAAAACAACAACAACAAAAAGAACGAAAATGCTATGTTGTCAACCACACTCAGTTTCCACAGCCCTCTCTCTGGGTGTAGATGGCTCTCTTCATCACTAAACAATTGGAACTGGTTTGAATCATCTCATTGTTGAAAAGAGCCCCATCCATCAGAATTGATCATTGTATAATCTTGTTGTTGCCATGTATAATGAGGGAGATAGTCTTTTTTTTTTTTTATTAAAGCTTTTTATTTGTATAACATATATATGGGTAGTTCCCCAACGTTGATCTTTACAAAGCTTTCCATTACAAATTTTACCCCCAGTCCCTTCCCCTCCCCTAGATGGCAGGAAGTCCACTACATGTTAATAATGTTGAAATGCTTGAGAAGTTATGCAAGAAAAATCCCATCTACAAGAAAAAAAAAAAGAATCAGAGAAAGGCAACACAATGCAAGCAAATGTCAATAGAGATCATGAAAATGTCATGTTGTGGTCCATATTTCATTTCCCTCTCTCTGGGTGTATATGGTTTTCTTCAGTGAACAATTGGAACTGGTTTGAGACAATTCTTTGTTGCAGAGAGCCATGTCCATCAGAATTGATCATCATGTAATACTGTTGTTGCTGTGAATGATGATCTCCTGGTTCTGCTCGTTTCACTCAGCATCAGTTCATGCAAGTCCCTCCAGGCCTCACTGAAATTGTCCTGCTGGTCGTTTCTTACAGAGCAATAATATTCCATAACATTCATATACCATAATTTATTCAGCCATTCTCCAATTGATGGGCATCCATTCAGTTTCCAGTTTCTAGCCACTACAAAAAGGGCTGCCACAAACATTCTTGCACAGGTGGGTCCCTTTCCCTCCTCTAAGATCTCTTTGGGATGTAGGCCCAGTAGAAACACTTCTGGGTCAAAGGGTATGCACAGTTTGACAACTTTTTGAGCATAGCTGAGGGAGATAGTCTTAAAGAAGAAAATAATTCTTTGAAAACTAGAATTGGGCAAAGGGAAGCCAGTGAAATTATGAGACCATGAAATAACAAAATAAAATATAAAGAATGGAAAAATAGTACAAAATGTGAACATAAGAAAAACAACAGATGTGGAGAATACATCAAGAAGAAAAATTATAAGAATATTTGGACTTCCTGAAAGCTATGATTAAAAAAATAGAATTTTGACATAATAAGGCAAGAATTAATTAAAGAAAATTGTCCTGGAATGATAGGACATAAAGGAAAAGTAGAAATAGAAAAATTAAACAATCACAACCTCAAAAAGATCCTACAAGGAAAATACATTGGAATATTGCTAAATTTTGAAACCTCAGATCAAAGAGAAAATTCCACAAGAAAGAAAGAAACAAACAAAAAAATTCAGATATGCTGGAGCTACAATTAGAATTGTATAAAATTTATCAGCAACTACAATAAGACCACAGGTTATGGAATAATATATATTGATAATCAACATTTAGGCCAGCAGCCAAAAATATTGTATTCGGCAAAACTAACCATGTTATTGATCCAAAAAAAAAAAAAAAGGAATTCAATGAATTTGCAGATTTTTCAGGACTTTGGATTTTTGTTTTTTGTTTTTTTATTAAAAGCTTTTTATTTGCAAAACATATGTATGGGTAATTTTTCAACATTGACCCTTGCAAAGCTTTCTGTTAGAAATTTTTCCCTCCTAGCCCCACCCCTCCCCTAGATGGCAGGAAGTCTACTACATGTTAATTATGTTAAAATACTTGAAAAATCAAATATGTGTATACATATTTTTACAGTTGTCTTGCTGTGCAAGAAAAGTCGGATCTACAAGAAAAAAGAAATCTGAGAAGGGAAACATAGTGTAAGCAAACATCAAGAGAGAGCATGAAAATGTTATGTTGTGGTCCACATTTTATATCCCTCTCTCTGGGTGAATATGGCTTTCTTCAATGAACAATTGGAACTGGTTTGAAACATTTCATTGTTGAAGAGAGCCATGTCCATCACAATTGATCATCATATAGTCTTGTTGTCGTGTATAATGATCTCCTGGTTCTGCTCATTTCACTCAGCATCAGTTCATGCAAGTCTCTCCAGGCCTCTCTGAAATCATCCTCCTGGCCATTTCTTTCTTTTTTTTTATTTTTTATTTTTTATTTTTATTTCATTTTATTTATTTTTTTTAATTAAAACTTTTTAACAAGGTATGTAGATTAATGGGAAAAGAATAAAGAGGGAGGGAAAAGATGGTGGGAGAAAATAAGGGAGGGATTCTTGAGTGGGGGGAGGTTAAGGAGTAGAACTAAAATAGAAGAGTTAGCAGGAATAAGAAATAAAAGATATATACAAATCCTGTAATAAAGATTAGGAGCAGAATTCATGAGGGGAAAAAAAGTAGGCCTATTAATCATTGATCTCAGATAAAATCAAAGGATACAATCAATAGAGAAATCTATATTGTCAGTCATATTAATATTGTTTTAGATCCATGTGTATATATGTATAAATGCACATATGTATCTGTATATGTGTGTAGGTATAGATATGTGTGTGTATATATGCACATCCATGCTTAATTGTAGACTGCTTGGGGAAGATAGAGAGAATGAAAGGGGGGAAAAGAGAATAAAATAAAAATATACAGCAAAGAACAACAACAACAATAAACCTACAAGGAAGCAAAGAAAAGATGGACAAGTCAGGAATATATACTTACGCTTTCTAGAAATGGAAATTTATTGTTACATATTTTGAATTTTTCCTGCTGTTCTGTTGGGTACAGCAATGTTTTATTTTGATTTTTCCCCTCTTTTCTGTCTTTCTATTTTGTTTTTTCTTATTTTGTATTTAATTTTAAATAAATAAATATTTTAAAAATTGACCCTCCCTTCTGCCCCCCCCCCCCAAAAAAAAGGAATGATGATCAGGTTAATTTCAGAAAAGTTTGGAAAGAATTATGTGAACTGATGCTGAATGAAGAGAGCAGCACCAGGAAAACAACATTGTTCAACCAACAGCAAGATTGTATGATCAACTATGATAGTTAACTCTCATCAGCAATTCCAATAAACCTTTGATGGAGAATGCCATTTGCATCCAGAGAGAACTATGAAGATTGGATGCAGATCAAAGCATACTTCTCACTTTTTTTTTTAACTACTTCTTTTTGTCTTTTTATTCTGATTTATTTTTTTCAACATGACTTGTGGAAATATGTACAAAATGAATATATAAATATAACTTTAAATGAGTACTTTCTAGACTGGCAGTCTAGAAAAGAGTCTAGAAAAAAGTGACTACTAGACTGAAAATTTAGAAAAGCACTTTCTAGAATGAGAAAAGAGATTCTGGACTGGGAGTTTAGAAAAGAATGCTTTCTAGACCAAGAAACTAGGAAAGAATTCAGAAGAGACTTGTTTCTACATTGCTGATCTAGATTAGAGTGCCCTCTTAATGGTGAATCTAGAAAAGTGCTTTCTAGACCACAGATCTAGAAGAGTCCAGAAAAGTATGCCTCCTGAATTGCAAATCTTGAAAAGAATGTTTCCCAGACTGCAAATGTAGAAGTTCAGAAAAGACTGAGAACTAGAAAAGTGTGCCTTTTAGACTAAGAATCAAAACTGCTTTGGATTGCAGATGGAGGAAAAAATCTAGGGAAAAAAAATGTTTTATAAACCAAGAATCTAGGAAAAAGTGCTTTCTAGACTAAGTCTGGAAAAGAGTGTGTTTTAGATTGAGAGTCCAGAAAAGAATATAGAAAAAAGTGCTTTCTAGACCAGAAATTTATTGCTTTTTATTTTGAATCTTATGTTCTGTGGATATGACAGCATTTTTTTCTTTTCCTATTTTCTACCTGAGTTCACGAATAAATAAATTCACAAAATAAATTATGTAGAATTACAAGGAAAAAAATTGCAATGAAATTTGAGATTAATTTAAAAATGAATATTTTAAAGAATATTTGTATGCATGTATAATGTATAAAGGTATGTGTGTATATGTATATATTTATGTGTAGATATAGATATATATGAGATACTTTGGCATTCAAATATTTCAGCACTTTACTCGGGACTTTTGTCATAACGCTTTGGAGGAGAACCTCTCAAGTGTTTACATTTTTATTTTTCCTCTCCAAACTTTATCTCATACTACTTTCCATCCCAACCCCAATTATAGTTGTAGAGGGGATGAACTAATTTCTCTTCTCTCATCTGCTGTCATCCTAAAACTGTCTAACAGTGTGGATCCTCAAAAGCAGATGTGTAGGTCTGTAATTAAATTCCAGCTAGCAAGAAGCAGTGATTGCCTGAATTTTTTTGGTAGGTTAATATTTAGGTTCTAATAATGTGGTTTAAATCTTCTTTGAGTATTTGAATCTCAAGGATTTTCTTTTAAGGGTTTATTTTTTACTGTAGCTCTTTAATACAATTTAAATTCTTTATGTTATTGAGATATGTGTGTGTGTGTATTTGGTTTTTTTTTTCCTGAAGCCTTCATTTAACCTACTGACTCGCCTTATATTATGGTAGGTTTTTTTTTTTCCCCTAGCTATTTGGAATTCTGAGACAGGATGAATTAATTTTAGAACTTGTAATCAGAAACTTTAAAAAAGTCTATAAGTAATTTCTAAAAATGAAAGAATTCTATTATGTACACTCTTGGGTTTAATTTAGCAGAATTTGAAACCTGTTTTCTCCATTATTCTTGTCTCTGTTTTTAACAGCTATTTTTAAATGCTAACAGTAAGGTGGCAGACAAGAACGAGAAAGATCTTGCCAACAAATTACTGACAGAAATGAATGAGGACCAGGTATCTACAAAGTCTGCATCTTGCTTAAGCTGAAATTCAGAAATAGTCCATGGGAATACCTATTCCTGTACTTTGACTCTATTGTATTAAATGAAAAAAAGCTTTTCTTTAACTAAAGGAGTTTGTTATTTTGAGCATTTTATGTTTTGAGTAATGTTTTTAGAGTTTTTTTAATTTAAAAAGGTACAAAAATTAAAATTTGAAGAATCTTTAATATTGTTTAATACTCTGCATCTTTCCTTTTTTTTTTTTATTTTAAAGAGATAAGTACAGGAATAGTATCCCAATACCAATGCTATCAACCTGGTGGTGATTTCATTTCTTTTTTTGGGGGGTAAGGGGTTTGGCTTTCTTTTCTAAGTATTGTGGTGTACTGGGATCTTAAAGCTTTGTGAATTTGTGTGATTATTTTCTGTTGATTCTTTGCTTTCTTATGAATGATGAGCATAATTCAGTGGACATACTGAATCTGGGAGGAAGGGAAGAAGAATTTGATCTCTAAAATCTTTTTATTATACAAGTTGAAATTTTATTTACAAAAATTTAGTTGCAAATGAATGAAATGAAAATCTATATTTTTTGTTTTTATAGTATTTTGTAGTTTAGTAAGAAAAATTATTTGTAAAAATGTGCTTGTCTATCATAATTTTTGTCTCTAAAATGTTAGATTGTGATAGACAGTATTTGGGGCTTTTATATTAATCAAATGTGTATGTTTTACTCGTATGTGATAAATTATTTTCTTTTTATAAGATGTTAATTGGGGAAAAATGAATTTCAGAGATATCTCACAGGGAAAATTTTGAAATTTATTTGCAGATGTTAATTGCTAAAACATGTTATAGGACTTTCTCACTGCTAAAGTCACCTTATCATGAGATCCTTTGTACACTTCCTTAACTAAACCCTTTAGAATAGAGTTCAAGACCTACCTTATATTATTACTTACCTGTTATCTTTCACCTTCAAGTTTCTGTGATATTCTAGTTTAAATGCAAATGATGCTGTAGGAAAGTTTCATTGTCTTATATCATTTTATGGAGCCCTGAACTGATTGGAATTCTTGTTTAAATGTACAGCTTCCTCTAACCAGGCAATATTTAGGACTTTCTACTTCATGTCAAAACTATTTTGGGGGGGGCAGGGAGAATAAAAGAACCTGGCAATAGTATAAATGTTTTAGGTTCAATTCAGTGACTTGCCTTATCTCTGAAAGCTTTTAGATATGGTAGTTTCTTAAACTTTATTAATCCCCATATTGTGCTTTCAGAATTGAGAATTGTTATTAAGATTCACGTAGCTTCTCATTCCTGTGTTTGTTGATAAAGTTCACTTCACTGGAGTGAACGTATCTACATCTTTAAGCTGGCCTAATGTTTGATAGAAATTTATGATACTTGTTTACACTGAACTTTTGGCATTCATTTTAATACAAAAGATATGAACAACATTTGTAAACCATCAGAAAAATCTGCATGCTTCTCAAATGTCTGAAATTCTACATTTTATATGCAAATATGTGATTATTTATTTGCATGTTAAGATTAGTTGATTTTTATACAGAAACATATCATTAAAAATATAGGGTCTGTAATCTTAGCAGTTATGTTTTTAACTACTTTTTGGCAAAATTAACCCAGGAAAGTATAATTTTAAGAACAAATAATAGGGTAATAGATTTTTAAAATTGTATACTTCCATCCCTATTGAGATTGTCCATTAAAAGCGTGAATGAATCTTAGATTTTTTTCTATCGAGCTCTTTACTATGTGAATGTAAACTTCTTTCTGATATAAACCTTATTTTTTGGGGGTGAGGAGCTTAGTATATGAATTTTCTTTCAGGTTATGATGTCCTTAAATCCATCTTTGAGGGAGGAATGTGATGCATGTTCAGTAATTGCTTTTTTCTCTACCTTGCTTGAAGAACACAGTTTTTAGCTCCAGTTGAACTGAATCTTTAGCTTGTTTGTTTTGTACATTGCTTGTTTCCTCTCTTTCTAGGTATTTCAGGAACAGTTGGATTGTTTGGCTATATCTACCATTCAGGCCCTCACAGCAGTGATGAACAAATCTCCAGCTGCTAAGGTAATTTAAGTTCATTTGTAAAATTATGATAATCATTATTTTTATGAATACTGCATATAATTGATGTTTATATTTACTTATAAGAATTAATCTTTTTTCATGGTTGCTAAGCACTTTGACTTAGTCTTATTTAGTCTATACAACAGTCCCATGAAAATGATAGGGCAAACAATATCATTTTATAATAATAAGCTTTTTATTATTATAAGTTTTAGGGAAGGTCAAAACATTAGTTAAGAATCAAAGTAAGGAAGTAAATTCCTCTCTTCAGACTTCAGATCTAATGTTCTTTCTTGCCTTCTATGTAACATTTCTTGTCCTTCTGTATCTCAAAGTACTATACAAAAAACTCACATATGTATAGTAGATATACTGTGTCACTCCTGAGGTGAATCAACTCTCTGTATAGTAAAGGTCAAGAGTCACAGTTCACAGAACATTCTGAAATACATTAGGGATAACAGGAAGTTAGATGACTTAATCAACAAACACTAAGCTCTTAGTACCACATATTATGCTAATTCTTAAGGATACAAAAAAGGGCAAAATCTCCCTAGGGAACTTATATTCCAATGGGGGAGACAACATGTAAGTAATTCTGTATATATTACATATATATACACACATACATATAAACAGACATAAATATACACACATATATACTTGTGTGTACATTGTAAAGAAGAGTCCTCTGGGGACTGGGAAAGGTCTCCTGTAGAAAGTGACATTTGAGCTGTCTTGAAAAAGACCAGGGAAATTAAGATGTAAAGGTAAGGAAGAAGAGTTTTCTAGGTATAGAGGACTACTCACAAAAATGTTCATAGTCAGATATATGGAGGGTTTTATATGAGGAGCAATAAGTAATCAGTATAGCTAGATCATTACGTATGCTCAGAGGTGTGAAGTGTAAGGAGATGGAAAGGCAAGGAGGAGATTAGTCATGAATAGCTCTAAATGCCAACTGTGTTTTATGGTAGCTTCTGAGATGAACATTTGTCCAAAGTTATTTGGCTTGTGGACCAATATTTATCTATTCCAAGAACATTAATTGTATTTCCATGATGTTATATTTAATAACTATGTTGTAAAGTAGAATTTGGTATAATCACTCATGGGCTTTTTCCAATACCCCAGAAGCTGTTCTAAAGTTGGTTTTTCCACCTAGCCTCCACAGATAGCATTGCAGTCATGTTCTAGTTTATTTTTTATCTCTCCAAACACTAGTTACATGGTTGGATCTAGAATAGGTCTCTTCGATCATGTTGCAAAGAACCTTCAAAACAATTGAGTTATAGTTTTTAAAGATAAACAGATTCACTGAATTAAATGATTTATACAAGACCACAAAACTAGTTACTTGTCTAACCTTCTTGAGTGGTTGGAACATTACCTCCTGCTTTTATTATTAGAATGGATTTAAGCTGCTCCATTGACCATCTTTAACCTGAAACAATTTTCTGGGAGTGTTTCCAGCAGCTCTGTATAGTTGGAAAACTCAGAATGAGAAGAAAAATAGGCATTTATTAAGAGCCTACTTTGGGCAAAGCACTGTATTAAGCATTGGAATACAAAGAAATGAATAGTTTCTGCTCTTAAGGAACTTCCATTCTACTGGGATATACAACATGTAAATAAACAAGATAATTTGAGGAAAAAGTACAAATAATGCAAGGCATTTTAGAAAGGCTCCTCCTGGAAGGTAACCACTGAAGTGAGGCTTATGGAAATAAATCCAAGAAATCTAAGAGGTAGAGGTGAGAAAGAAGCCTGTTTTTGACATAGGGGATAGCTTGATCTCCAAAGCACAGAAGCCTGGGAGAGAAAAGCAGATAGGCCTGTTTGGTGGGAACTTAATTTGTGGGAAGGAGAGTAATGCAGAATAGATTTGGAGAGGATGCTAGAATTAGAATATGGAAGGTAGTAAATACCAAACAGAAGAGTTTGTACTTGACATAATTCTATAGGCAATCAAAACTTTTTGATTTGAACTTATATCTTTGAGTAGGGGAATTATGTGGTATTAGATTTGTGCTTTAGAAAGATTATTTTAACAGCTAGGTAAGGAATAGGTTAGAAAGGAAAGAGTCCAATTGTCTACAATTTTTACTTTGTACTAATTAATTGGATATTTATGACTTACATTGTGAATCATATTTTACCATATATTTTGGAACTTGATTTTTTGTAGATTTTAGTAATTGGGAATTCAGAAATAATCTTATATTAAGTGTAATATTTTCAGAGCATAAAAAATTAACTGGCAGTAGCACTTGAAAGTTTGCATAGTGCTTTTATATATATGATCTCATTTCTTTTTTGTTACAGCTTGTGATGTAGGCGATTTGATATTTCATATTTCACATATTAGGAAATTGAGGTTTAATGACATGTCCATAGCTATATAGCAAGTTAATATTGGAGGCAGAATTTGAACCCAGGTTTCCCTGATTCCATATTCA
This sequence comes from Myrmecobius fasciatus, assembly GCA_023553655.1. Taxonomy (NCBI): domain Eukaryota; kingdom Metazoa; phylum Chordata; class Mammalia; order Dasyuromorphia; family Myrmecobiidae; genus Myrmecobius; species Myrmecobius fasciatus. The sequence continues at coordinate 86,993 of JAJPUD010005633.1, read as the reverse complement.
GCTTCTGCCTTGCTGCTACCTTTTTTCCATTAAGGTGCTGGAATTATTATATTTTGCTTTTCAGGAGGTGTTTAAAGAACGAATTGGTTATGCACATATGTATGAAGTATTAAAATCTCTTGGTCAACCTTCACTGGAATTGCTAAAAGAACTTATGAATATGGTGAGTTATTTAAATTTTCTATTGGCTATTAGATATTAAACTACTGCCTTATCAGAATTTATAACTTATGATTTATCTTCCTAGGCTGTAGAAGGGGACCACACATCTGTTGGGATTTTGGGTATTAGCAATGTCCAGCCCTTACTGCTGCTTATCCAGTGGCTTGCAGAACTAGAATCACATGACCTACAGATATTCATCTCTGACTGGCTGAAGCGAATTTGTTCTCTTAATAGACAGAGTCGAACTACTTGTGTCAATAATAACATGGGTCTCAGGATTATTGATACCCTTTCTTCCCATTCTTCACTTCATTGTACTTGTGCTGAGAACTTGATTGCTCTCCTTGGTTCTTTGGGGAGTCAGTCAATGAGTTCTGAAGAACTCCACAGATTAATAAGACTTCTGAGAACAAATGAATCCAAGAAGATACATTCTTATACCATTCCTGTATTACGTGCCATCCTAGCAATGGCTCGCAAGCAAACGTTGGAGAGTGCACTGCAGTATTTTAATTTGTCTCATAGTATGGCAGGTATTTCTGTACCATCCATTCAGAAGTGGCCAGGATCTGCCTTTTCCTTCAGTGCATGGCTGTGCCTAGATCAGGATCAGTTGAATACTGGAATCTCTAACAAGGGAGGGAAGAGAAAACAACTGTACAGGTACTCACTTATAAAAGCTGTTGAATATATTTGCTAATTGTGCATGCATTAGTATTATGCTTTTCCCAGGCATTTCAATTTTAAAAAAAAAAATTTTTTTAATAAAGCTTTTTATTTGTATAACATATGTATGGGTAGTTCCTCAACATTGATCTTTACAAAGCTTTCCATTACAGATTTTACCCCCAGTCCCCTCCCCTCTCCTAGATGGCAGGAAGTCCACTACATGTTAATAATGTTGAAATGCTTGACAAGTTTGCAAGAAAAATCCTATCTACAAGAAAAAAAAGAATCAGAGAAAGGCAACACAATGCAAGCAAATGTCAATAGAGATCATGAAAATGTTACGTTGTGGTCCATATTTCATTTCCCTCTCTCTGGGTGTATATGGTTTTCTTCAGTGAACAATTGGAACTGGTTTGAGACAATTCTTTGTTGCAGAGAGCCATGTCAATTAGAATTGATCATCATGTAATACTGTTGTTGCTGTGCATGATGATCTCCTGGTTCTGCTCGTTTCACTCAGCATCAGTTCATGCAAGTCTCTCCAGGCCTCTCTGAAATAGTCCTGCTGGTCGTTTCTTACAGAACAATAATATTCCATAACATTCATGTACCATAACTCATTCAGTCACTTTCCAATTGATGGGCATCCCTTCAGTTTCCAGTTTCTAGCCACTACAAAAGGGCTGCCACAAACATTCTTGCACAGGTGGGTCCCTTTCCCTCCTCTAAGATGTCTTTGGGATATAGCAGGCATTTCAATTTTGAAATGCATCAGTTTGAGATCTTATAGTTATTAAGCCATTCATTTGTTGAAATGCCTTCTCAGTGTGTAATATTAAAAAGCAGCCACACAGTATTATGCTTAAATTTCTGATCTTAGAATCAACCATGGATCTTAAGGTCAGGAAGACATGGTTTCAAGTCCAGCCTGTGAGAGGGATTGGCCATGTTATCATGGGCAACTCATTTACTCCAAGTGACCCAGGTAATTTTCTAGGAATATAACTTGCAAAGCAAGTGCTGATTGCCTTGAAGAAAAGAATTCCTTTTTTGGTGTTTCTTATTCCAATAAAGTCATGGGTCCAGTCATTCCTCTCCCTCCCAAAAAAATGTCAAAACTCTTTTTATTATATGAGGACTAATAGGGGTTGATGACAATGAAATATAATTTAAACTAGAATATTTGTCTTGGTTTTCTTTTTCAATAGCTTTTTTACAGCAAGTGGCATGGGCTTTGAAGCCTTTTTGACTTCTGCTGGAGTATTGGTGGTGGCTGTGTGCACCAAGAGAGAGTATGCAACTGTCCTGCTTCCTGACCACACATTCTGTGACTCCCTCTGGGTAAGCTTGTTCCTTGAGCCCCACTTTCAGTGCCCATATTTCAGGAATCAAACACCATATACATTTGTAAACAGGTTTATGTGCTTTTTGAATTTTCACATACATAATTAGTACTGTCTTTGCTGAGACAGTGTAGATAAATTTTATCCTAATTTGACTTTTACTAGCCATCAGACAGCCTTTTATTAATTCCGCAGAAAGAATTATTGAGCAAAAATTAACTCCCAAGAACAGTGACCTGTTGACATGGTTTAGAAAGGTGATTCTTTGTAGTTTTAGTCTGTTACATAATTTCATTATGTAGTTTACTCTTGTCTTTTTCACTTTTATCAAACATCACAAGTATGTTACTAAAGTTTTTTCACATCCCCCAAAATGTAACTTTCCTAAATTATATTTCTGTTTGCAAAAGAAATTTTATTTTAAAAGATAAAACAAACAAAATGCTTAACCATGCACAAGATGTGACCAGATCATCTTGAAAGTATTTCTTTAGTTGGAAACTCTTTGTTTTTAACTCTTAATATGGTTAGAATTTTTCATTACCACAGCTACTCAAGAGTTCTAATGAGTGCTTGTGCCTATTGTAACTTTTTTGAATGAAAGTTATGTTGCTGTCCTGTTCAAATGGTCATAATTTCTAAAAGAAAATGGTAGCAAAGATTTCTTCAGGAGGATTACAGCTTTTATATTGCAATATGAGGAATAAAAGAGCAAAAATCATTAAAGATGATGAAGTCTTGCTTTTTGTGGAATTGTTTGCAAATCATGCTTGGATATGTTGAAAGTATAATGGATTACTATCAATTTTCAGGAATGTACGAAAATTCTCTTGGAATCGTACAGGAAAATATTTTCCCTTGCTCTGAGCAGCTTTTCTAATCATTGTTAGTCATAGCTAAATTTAAATTTTTAGAGATGGCACAAACTTTTTGCTTTTTAGAATATTTAAAAATATTTGAAAGTTTTAAATGCATAAAATTTAAGAAAAAGTAGCCTAATTGATTGTTTTTTGCTTGATCAGCACAACATAACCATTGTTCATATGCCTGGAAAAAGACCTTTTGGTCAGAGTTTTGTCTATATCTATGTCAATGGACAACAGAAGGTTTCTGCCCCTCTCAGGTTTCCTGCAATGAATGAAGTAAGTACATGTAACAAATCTACTCTATCAAAAGGTCCATAGAACCATAGGAGGGAATCCTAATGTATTTGCTAGGAAGTTTCAGTTTAATATGAATGTTATTTTGTTTATTCTGAGGTTTTGTGCTCAATGACATGAGTAGTATATATTTTTAATTGCACATAAAAAGATAATAATTAAATTCCACTATTTTATCTTAACTAATCAGGGGAAAATAACTATGGCACTTAAACTATTTGCCTCTATTTCATCAATTGCTAAATGGGGCTAATAATAACACCTACTTCCCAGGGTTGTTGTGAAGATCAAATAAGATGATATAAAATAGCATTATCCTTCAAACATAGTAGATGCTTAATAAATACTTATTCCTTCTTCCTGCTCTGGCTTATTTCTTACCTAGCTTTGATTAATGGTTGAATGTGGCCTCAGTCATACTGTTGAAGATCTTAGCTTAAAAAAAGGCCAAAGCAACAATACTATATGATGATCAATTCTGATGGACATGGCTCCCTTCAACAACGAAATGTTTCAAACCACTTCCAATTGTTCACTCAAGAAAGCCATAATACACCCAGAGAGAGGGATGTGAAATGTGGACCACAACATAACATTTTCATGCTCTTGATTGATGTTTGCTTCCATTGTGTTTCCTTTATCTGATGTCTTTTATGTAGATACGATTTTTCTTTTTTTCTTTTTTTTTTTTTTTAATTAAAGCTTTTTATTTGTATAACATATGTATGGGTAGTTCCCCAACATTGATCTTTACAAAGCTTTCCATTACAAATTTTACCCCCAGTCCCCTCCCCTCCCCTGGATGGCAGGAAGTCCACTACATGTTAATAATGTTGAAATGCTTGAGAAGTTATGCAAGAAAAATCCTATCTACAAGAAAAAAAGAAAAGAATCAGAGAAAGGCAACACAATGCAAGCAAATGTCAATAGAGATCATGACAATGTTACGTTGTGGTCCATATTTCATTTCCCTCTCTCTGGGTGTATATGGTTTTCTTCAGTAAACAATTGGAACTGGTTTGAGACAATTCTTTGTTGCAGAGAGCCATGTCCATCAGAATTGATCATCATGTAATACTGTTGTTGCTGTGTATGATGATCTCCTGATTCTGCTCGTTTCACTCAGCATCAGTTCATGCAAGTCTCTCCAGGCCTCTCTGAAATCGTCCTGCTGGTCGTTTCTTACAGAGCAATAATATTCCATAACATTCATATACCATAATTTATTCAGCCACTCTCCAATTGATGAGCATCCCTTCAGTTTCCAGTTTCTAGCCACTACAAAAAGGGCTGCCACAAACATTCTTGCACATGTGGGGCCCTTTCCCTCCTCTAAGATCTCTTTGGGATATAGGCCCAATAGAAACACTGCTGGGTCAAAGGGTATGCACAGTTTGACAACTTTTTGAGCATAGCTCCAAATTGCTCTCCAGAATGGTTGGATCCGTTCACAGTTCCACCAACAAAGATACGATTTTTCTTGCACAACAATGATAAGTTTGGAAATATGTATACATATATTCAATTTGCCAATATTTTAACATAATTAACATGTAGTGGATATCCTGCCATCTAGGGGAGGGGTGGGGAGCTGGGAGGAAAAATCTGTAACAGAAATCTATGTAAGGGTTAATGTTGAAGAATTACCCAAACATATGTTTTGCAAATAAAATAAAATTAGAAAATAAAAATAAAAAATAAGGCCAAAGTCTCCTATTGCATCCAGAGTTATCTCCAGTCGTCCTGATCTGTCTGATCACTGGACCCAGATGGCTTTGGAGGGAAAATGAGACAGGTGATCTGGCACAGTTCTATCTAAATCCAATTCACTTGTGTGTTATGGCATCACTTTCCTGATGTCACGGTCCTCTTCAAGAATGAAGGGCAAACAGCAACATTCCTCTTCTCACCCCCACTCTTGTGAGTTCTTTCCACTGACACAGTCATCAACTCTGTTTTAAACCCATCTCACTTCTTGCCTTACTATTTCAGTAGCCTCCTAAATGATCTCCCTGCTCAAGTATCTTCTTGCTCCAGGTGCCAGAGTAATTTTTTAAAAATGTAGGTCTATGCTTATCATTCTCTGTTTAGTGAACTCTTAAATGCCAGAGTTCACATTTGATCCTGAAAGTAATTCAGGGTTACTGAATTACTAAACTCCAGTGAAATTCACAGCACTTCACCATCTGACCTGTTACTGTTTCCTCTCCACCTCCACTTTTTGGAGTCTCTGCTTTCCTTCAACATTCAAGTTGAATGCCATCTTGGGTAGAAAGCTTTTCTGGGTTTCCCCTCAGAATTACTTTGTCTGTTTTGTATATACTGATGATATAGATGAGTGTATTTTCTCCTCATTTAAATTCTCTGAGGGCAAAAACTCTTACAATTTTGCCTGGAATTCGCATTATGCTTGTTTGATAGATGTTTTTTGTTTTTTGCTGAGGCAATTGGGGTTAAGTGACTTTCCCAGGGTCACACAATTGATAGATGTTTATAAAGGATGGTAACCAACTGTTCTACAGACTGGTTCAACTTAAATCTTAATGTTATACTTCAAATTTGGTCATCATTATAAAGAGAATCTAGGAGCATTGTGGAATCCATCTTCTCAGAAGTTGTTATTTTCTGAGTTAACTTACAGGTATTCTTATTTAAAAAAAAATTATTCTGAACCTGAGAAGCATTGCCAACCATTAGTTTTCTATATACAGAACAGAAAAAAAATGGATTAATATGAAATCAGGATTCTCTATTATTTAATGTATAGCTTTCATTTAGAAAACAGTTTAACATATTCGATCTGTCAAATATTTTAACATAATTAACATGTATTAGACTGACTGCTATCTAGGGGAGGAGGCAGGAAGTAGGAGAGAAAAATTTATAACAGAAAGCTTTGCAAGGGTCAATGTTGAAAAATTACCTATGCATATGTTTTGCAAATAAAAAGCTTTAATTAAAAAAAAAAAGAAAGAAAACAAGTTTAACATGTGAGTATCAAAGCTGCCCTGCTTGTTGGTGTCACCTTCTGAATGTCCTTCTGTTTTCTTCTGTGAATTTTTTCAGAAAATGTTGACCTTCAACTTTTTTTTCTTCCTTTTTAGGCAACTATTAGTAGGCCTCCTCTGCCTCCAAATCACAAAGCAAATCATATATTGGCCAGTTCTGAAAATTAATATATCAATTTGCACTTTTTGTTAGGTAGTAAAGCATATTCTTTGTTAAAGGCAAGGAGTTATGGGTATTAGAGGACTTCTCAAGAGTTTCCTATGAGTTTGTTAAGATCTTTTTTATTCACCTTCATGATACTTGTCAGAATTGCCGTTAACAGTGTAGTGGCATTGGAATATTAGTTCCTAAGTATAAAGGTTAGAAAAATGGTATTTCTATTAATATCCTGGAATATCATAAAATTTAAAGCCCTTTGAAGTTTTTATTTGTAGATATGGTTATTTTGTATTATTTTGATATTTTGGCTATAATTAATTTAATTAGTTAAATGATAACTTTGATAGTTTTATATAATAAACATTCTCTTATTGTTTTTTCTTAGCCTTTTACTTCATGTTGTATTGGCTCAGCTGGACAAAGGACAACCACACCCCCTCCATCTCAAATACCAGACCCACCTTTTTCCTCTCCAGTTACTCCTCACCGAACATCATTTGGTGGAATTCTGGCTTCAGCCTCCTGGGGAGGAACACCTGAAAAATCAGAGTTGCTAACCAAGTTAATTTCAGCTGGTACTCAAGATAGTGAATGGGGATGTCCAACATCTCTAGAGGGTCAACTTGGGTCAGTAATCATCTTCCATGAAGCACTACATCCTCCTCAGGTGAAATTGTTGTATTTGGCAGGTAAGTATAGAAAGATACACAGCTTTGGAGTACTTAGCTCCCATACTTTCAATATTATGCCTAATCATAGCTAGAAGAAAAAATTGCTATATTCATCAATACTTCAGGAAGCAATGATTTCATTTAAATGGCTAACTCTCTCTTCCAATGTAGCTTGCAATCTCTCCATGTCTTAGGAAATTGTGATCCAAAATCCAAGTCACCTGCTGACCAATATTTTGTAGAGGAGTCTCTTAGAACTTATTCTTCTACCTTGGAACACTTAATGTCTTTGCTTATCTTATATTCAAACCTTTCCACCTTGTGAGGTCTTTCTAGAGTTTGCAGTTTTCTGGCATTATCTTCAAGAACCTAAGGTCACCTCCATGGCTTCAGAGGCTTAATGATTGATGATATATTATTATTATCAGTATACAAAAGTAAACAGCCATATTTTTTTTAAAATTAAAGCTTTTTATTTGCAAAACATATAAATAGGTAATTTTTCAACGTTGTCCCTTGCAAAGCTTTCTGTTACAAATTTTCCCCTCCTACCCCCCCAACCCCTCCCCTAGATGGCAAGAAGTCTAATACATGTTAATTATGTTAAAATATTTGAGTGATCGAATATGTGTATACATATTTACACAGTTATCTTGCCATACAGGGAAAAAAAAACCTGAGAAGGAAAACATAATGCAAGCAAACATCAATAGAGAGTGTGAAAATGCTATGTTATGGTCTAGACCCAGATCCCACAGGCCTCTCCCTGGGTGTATATGGCTTTCTTCATCACTGAACAACTGGAACTGGTTTGAAACATCTCATTGTTGAAGAGAACCATGTCCATCAGAATTGATCGTCATATAGTCTTGTTGTTGCTGTGTACAATGATCTCCTGGTTCTGCTCATTTCACTTAGCATCAGTTCATGCAAATCTCTCCAGGCCTCTCTGAAATCATCCTGCTGGTCATTTCTTATAGAACAATAATATTCCATGACATTCATATTCCATAATTTATTCAGCCATTCTCTAATTGATGGGCATCCATTTAGTTTCTAGTTTCTAGCCACTACAAAAAGGGCTGCCACAAACATTTTTGCACATGTGGGGCCCTTTCCCTCCTTTAAGATCTCTTTGGGATATATGCCCAATAGAAACAGTGCTGGGTCAAAAGGTATGCACACTTTGATAACTTTGTGAGCATAGTTCCAAATTATACAGCCATATTTTTTTAAAGAAAAATATTCTAGCATGCCATATTTAATACTAGATTTGAACAAATTGATTAAACAAAATATAATTCTATGTAAGAAAACATCTAATTCTAGTGCATAAAAATTAACATAAGTGAAGAATTCATAATGTAATAGAATTTATACTTCCATATTTAAGATAAAGGAAGGAACGTCTCTGTTTTGGGTCTCATTTTTTTAAGTTATATTTTTAAAAATTAAATTTTATTTTCACAAAGATACACTTGTTCTCTTTTCCTCAACTTCTCTTTGCTCCTTTCTTCTTTCCACATATACACTGAGAAAACAAGAAAATAAAAATTCTTATTAAAAATATGAAGTCATACAAAACAAATTTGTGAACTGGTAATATGTGAATCATATTTTGAAGTTATTCTTACTTTTGAACTTTGCCTGTTTGAAAAATTTTACCTAGAATTTACTCTTGTCCTATAGTTTGTAGTAGTAATATCACCAGTTAAAGGATTATATTTGGAATGTTCTGTGAGAACAGAGATATTTAAATAGCACATGTGACTTGAGGTAACTGAAGATTTTCAAAATTGGTGTTAAAATCCCACCATTAGTTGAAAATTTGGAACACTTAAAGGACATTTGTAATCTAAAGAGAAGGCGTTATGTTACAAACTTTGAGGCAGGAAGATTGGGGTTCAAATCTTGTTTTTATTCATGTGAAGTGTATGCGAACAACTTATGTTGCCTCTCAGTGTATTGTATTATAGACTCTTAACCTTTCAGGGTCCAGGATACTTCACGAAGAAAGTAAGATACAGAAGCCACTGGTCTGTGTAGGAGAGGAAGGTCCATGGACTGATGAAATTGCAGATCTGCACACATACAAAAAAGCCAAAATAACAACCAAAAAACCTGAAATTTAGAGAGATTTGGGTGGTACTAGGGGCACTTAGAGTAATTAATAGGTTTAAAGAACAGGGAGTCTTTGTGCAGTTGATATTGTTAGAGTGAACTTTTCAGTTTCAATAAGTTGCAGGAGATAGGAAAACAACTTGAAACTAGACTTCTTTGTAGTTCCCCTGCTTAATAGCAGTCTTGTGTCCATTTGAGCTGCTAGAAACTCGTTTACTTTCAATTCAGTTTTTGTGGAGAACACAAGTAGGTCAACAAAGCACTTATTAGATCCTTATATTAAAAGGGCTGTACTCTGCTAGGATCAGGAATGTAAAGAAAGGCAAAAAAATGTGTTTTCTGCCCTTAGGGTGTTCTCATTCTGTGAGGGAAGGGGGGGATATGCATATAGGATATATTCAACATAAGATGGTTATCCCAGAGTGAAGAACTAGTAGTTGGGGGTGGAGGTGGGGGAGGAAGACCCAGATAGACCTATCACAGAAAGAAGATGGGATCTGAGCTGAATCTTGAAATGAGCCAGGTGATGGAAGTGAGGAAGGATAATATTCCTGCCATGGGAGAAAGCCCCTGAAAATGGATGGACCTGGGAAAATGGTGTCTTGTAGAAGGAGCATTGTTTATACATTATATTACATAGTACCTAACAAAATATCAGTTTGCAAATATATGAAGTATAGTGATTTTTTTTTTCAGGTCCAAACTGCTTAAATCCTTGGAAATCCCCAGAATTTGAAATGCCAGATCTGCCTAGTAAAATTCTTCTTTACTACACGCCAAAGGTTAGAATAAATTTTTTTGCTCTAATTATATGTTTTGGCTTACTAGTTTTCAAAGGAAGTTGGGAACCTTTGAAGTGAATTTAAGGCTCTGAAGATCAAATCCAATCCTAGCTTTTTCCATGGGACATAAAAGTGTTTCATTTCCACAGAACAAACTGGTCTTTGTAACTTTTTTTTTCTTGTTTTATGTTTTCATTGCATAAATTAATGACATCAAGCGGGATGTGTCTATAATTAACATATTGTTCAAGATCACATTTTCACTTTTCAGGAATGAAAGATGAAATGGAATTGCACTATGCTTTTGTCATGCTTTGTTCAATAAAATGACTGTAATCTTTTTTTTTTTTTTTCTGAGGCATTTGGGGTTAAGTGACTTGTCCAGGGTCACACAGCTAGGAAGAAAATGACTAATTTTCGGCAAGTCATGTAGCTTTTGTTTGCCTCAGTTTTTTCTGTAAAATGGTAATAATAGTACCACCTTCCTTCTAAGGTTTTTTGATGATAATCTAATGAGATAATGTGATGATCAAATGTAAGCTCTTAACCTCAGTATTGCAATACATACTATATAAATACTAACTACTATCATCATCTTCATTACTCTTATTAAATGAACCTACTAGTAGGGGAAAAAAAAGACATTCCCCATTATTTTTCTTTCATATTTTTTCATCTATTTACTTGTCATTTTCTTTTGTTGAGTGGTTGCAGTTTGGGTGGATTTTTCTTGTGGTAATGAGTTGGAAAGCTCACTGCCTCACTGCCTGAGAAATGATTTTGTTACAGCCCAGCTTCTTAAACTGTGGGTTTTGACCACATAAGAGGCCTTGAATTGGGGGGGGTGTTTGTGAAATTGTGATTTATTATCAGTAAACATTTGATTTGTATACCTATTTTATACCTGTATACCTGGGGTCACATAAAAATTTTGTGGACAGAAAGGGGACAATTTACTGCAAAATAATAGAAGTGAGGTAGGGAGAATGGGACAAAGTGCAACAAGAAATCTGAAATAGGAGATATCACCTTTTTGTGTTAGCTGCTATAGGCAATATAAAAAAAGATAACTGCCTTCAATGGTTGTGTGTTGAATTATGACGGATTAATTTCATGCTTTTCTGTTGGAATGGAACCCAGTTTCATAGAAAACTTTCAGATTCTTTGTATTAATATGAAATTACATTTATTATAAGTCCACTGAAGGGTATATTGCCACCTAAGTCCTTTTAAAGTGATTTTTGAGAGGTCTCCTAAAAGTAACTGATGTGCAGAATGGTTAAGAATAGCTGTTGATGCCTTGAGGGAAAATAATTCATATGTCTATAATTGGGCTTTTAATATTTGATGTTTTAAACCTAAAATGTTAATTAGCATTTGAAAGAGCCTTAGAGATCATCTAAACCAAAATCCTCATTTTAGAGTAGAAACATTTTTGAATCAGAGAGGTAAAGGGATTTGTTTTTTTTTATTTTTATTAAAGCTTTTTATTTGTATAACATATGTCTGGGTAGTTCCTCAGCATTGATCTTTACAAAGCTTTCCATTACAAATTTTACCTCCAGTCCTCTCCCCTCCCCTAGATGGCAGGAAGTCCACTACATGTTAATAATGTTGAAATACTTGACAAGTTGTGCAAAGGGATTTGTTTAAGGTCACTAGTAAGTACTGGACACAGATCTAGAACGTAAATCTCTTGATTTACTGACTTGCTTTCCACTAAATTGGCTTCTTTTATTGTTTTTCACAGTTATTTTTGGGGTGTTTATGGTATAAAATGATGTTGCTATAAAGGAATTTCTCTGGGGTTTGATTCCTGATCCATATATTTAAAAGGTAAACAGAGAATGGCTGTATTCAAGTTTGTAACATGGCAATCTTATCAGTAATATCATTTTAAATTATTCCTAAATATGCCCTTGCTACTTAGGTAATTATTCCTTTATTTAAAAAGCATTTGTTATGTACCTACTGTTACAGATTGTATTAAAATGCTATATTCTCTTTTTCTTGGAATCTTAGGCCTGTAGAAATTCTATCTGCCTTGATTTATCAATCAATTGTTTTCATGGAAGATTGACAGGAAACAAAGTAGTGAACTGGGACATCAAGGTAAATTTATGATAAATAATAGCAGCGTATATGAATTTGTTGGTCCATAGTTAAAGAACTACAACTATCATATGCTTTGAATTCATATTCATGGTAGCATTTATTAAATTTCAGTAGAATATTTGTAGAAACATGCAGTTTTGATTCACTGAAAGTTAGTAATCCTCCATGATTGAATTATGACATCCATAATACATTGATTTAATTAATGATCTAACAGAAGTATGTTGCCTTCTTTAGAATTTTATTTTTAAGATCTTTTTAGATATGAATAAAAAATAGTAACTATATTGATGTGAAATAGAAATTACACTCCCTTTCTTCATAGGGAAGAAATAGTTATCTTTTCATTAACAAGAAATAGTTGTCAGTCAAATTAATTTAAGCTATTTGTACAGTCTTCATTCAGTTAAATCCATCAGTTGATAGATTCATTATAATTTGGACAATTCTGCAAAATTCTATCCCTTTTTTTGATGATGATGAGTTGCTGACTTTTTGAGTCACCTAATTTTCTTAATTTTTTTTTTTTTTTTTTTTTTTTTTTTTGCTGAGGCAATTAAGGCTAAGTGACTTGCCCAGGGTTACACAGCTAGGAGGTGGTAAGTGTCTGAGATCAGATTTGAACTTAAGTCGTCCTGACTTCCAGGTTGGTGTTCTATCCTCTGCACCACCTAGCTGCCCCAATTTTCTTAATTTTTATCAAGGGTGTTTGCAGTAAGTGAGAGAGAATCTCAGAATATAAGAGGTACTCACTGAAAAAGGATGAGTTATTAATTTTGTTTTTTTTTACTTCTTATAGGAGAAATTTCACTCTTAAAGAAGGACACAGTGCTTTTGTAGTTATTACAGTAAAATTCAGTTTCTCCTGGAGTATTCATGATGTGATATTTGCCATTATTTAAGACAGATCTAAGTTCACAGAAACATAAGCTTTGCTTATATGAGCTGATTATTTCCTCCTATGTCTGCTTTTCTATTGGTTATCAAGTTATGGTGATTTGGATTATCCCTGGATAACAAAAATTGTCTAGGCTCCCCAGATAGAGCTTCAAATAGCATATTTGCCATTTTTTTTCTCTATAAAAATTTATCTTTTTAAAAACATAATTATAAAAACCAGTGAAAATTAAAAATTTTTAAAGGAACCTTACAGTTTTAATTTTTACATTTCCCATATTGCCTGGCGCTACATATTTCAATATTAGACAATAAATAAATTAGTTAATGTCTAATTGTTTACTCCATTCAAGATAAAAAACCCTTTCATTGTAGGAACACACTGTTATAACTGATTTTCCCAGACAAAATGAAATCCTTTTGTGTATTTATTTTGCATGGTCTTTTTCTGAAATGAGCAGGATCCTTTCAGAAAAACCTGGAATTTGAAGAAATGAAACATTTAAAAATAAAAACATAAAATTTCTAGTTTTTATTTAGCTTTAATTCAAAACAAATCTGTCTTCTGATAGTTATTTTCAATATAAAACTGCAACTTATTTCTAAACATTAGAAAACTGTCACTTTCTCAGAAGTATGTACATGATATTATTTTTATGTTATTTTTCATTTTCTAGGTAAAATTTACATTTTGTTTTTTCAGGATGTTATAAATTGCATAGGTGGCTTGAATGTCCTCTTTCCACTTTTGGAACAAATCAGCTTTTTTGATGGACAGATAACTGAAAGAAATAAGGAAAATATGTTTCCTGAGTTGATGACACCTGTAGAAGGAGACTGGGTAATATTATCTTCCACAAAAGCTTCAGGTACTGAAACAAGATGGACATGAAATAGTTTTTTGGGAAACTGGGAATTAAATAGATGATAAATTTTATTTATTAATACAAATATAAAAACAGGTACTACATTTACAACAACATTCCACCCTCCTTTTTACTGCGATAGTTCAGAAAGTTTAAGTAGAAAGTGTAAGAGAAAATTAAAATTTATGCAGCTTCCATTAGAAATGTAAAATATCCTTGCTATTAGGCTATTTAAAACCAGTTGCCCCAATGTCATTACATTTTGGAAATAAGACAACATTCTGAATTCTGTCTCTGTTGCTCTGTCTCCAAAACACTCATGGATTTCTCTGATACTTAAGTTGTGCAGATACATGACTAAAATTAACTGAACCAAATTGGTTCTTAGTCACATATTGCAATGTGTAGTATATTTTAAAATAAGAAAGGGATGATAAAGAATTATTTGATATGTTTATTCTACCTGCAATTTTACAGAATCTAGACTAGAGAAGAATTTAATTGCAATGTTTATCCTGGTGGTCAAGCACTTTATTCAGAGACACTCTATCAATCAAGAAAATTTCATCCACTCCCATGGAGCTGCAATACTTGGAGCTTTACTGCAGAAAGTAAGCAAATATGTTATTACATAAAAGTTGATATTTGCCCTGAAAATAGTTGTGCTTGCTTTTACATTGATCCAGTAGAATTTGGTGAATTTTTTAGTGAATCTGTTTGTGTTGGAACTTGTCTTATTTTACATTATACAAATATGAAAATCTTTGTGCCATTTTAAGATTTTAATAGCTTAAAACTTTTGAGGATATAAGCCTTAATATCTTAAAATAGCCCTAAGATTTTGGGAGACCCTCTGTAATGGATAGTCTGCAAAATATCACACCTTTTATTTCAACTCCTAGTATTTGTGGTATTTGATATTGATTAAACACTTTTGATTTTCACTATTTAAAGTGAAAAAAAAACTTACTTTTGAAAATAATATCTTACAATTTTCTGATTAAATCTTAAGAACTGCTTTAATCTTAAATAATATTTTCAACATCTGTTTTTATATCATTATATACAGAAAAACTCTGATGAAATTGTTAGAAAAGTGGCTTTTAAAGCCAATGACCTGGGTTCAACACTCTGCCCCTTTGACACTCTTTGAACTCAACAAATTAGTTTATCTCTCAGTGCCTTAGACAAGTTATTAAAATTACAAACTTTAGTGATAGAAACCTGTATTGATAAGGGAAGTTTCCTTGCCCAAGAGTTCCTTCCATCAATAACATGTCTAAACAGTAGTTTATTTAATGCTGTAATCAAAATTATTTACTCTTGTGACTTTAACCTCTTTTGAGCCCTATTATTGTTTGGATTTTAGGTTCCAAGTAACTTAATGGATGTGAATGTATTAGTTGCAGTACAGCTACTAATTGAGCAAGTGTCAGTGGAGAAAAATGTTCAACTTTTGCAACAAATGTATAAATTTTTACTTTTTGATTTTCGTATCTGGAATCGTGGAGATTTTCCCTTTCGTATTGGTGAGATTAAATAAAAGTTACAGTTCTGTTTGAAAAAAATCTAGCAATTCATGGAGTACTTTCTTCCTGGATGAATCTTTTAACACTGAATTTTTATTTTAGGTCACATACAATATCTTTCTACCATTATCAAAGATAGCAGAAGGGTCTTTCGAAAGAAGTACGGTGTGCAATTTCTACTGGATACACTTCGAATCCATTATGGGTATGATACCCTTGCTTCTCAGTTTGTACAATATTCTTCCTTTGCTACCTAAATTATTGGATTATTTATTTTCTAACAGTTCTTTCATTTTTCAATGTCTTTTATGTTTTTAAATGGATTTTTCTAGTGGGGATGATTGGGAGTGAGAAAAGAACTGATTTCTCATAGTCTTATCAAATATAAAAAGTCTTTTAATCCTTATATTTAGGGTCCACAGAAAGCTAGAGTTTTGGATCTGATTAAAGAAATAATACTTCAGTTTTACTTTTTTGACTTTCTTCTAGAACTGATTGTAAAGAAAGCAGTGAATTGTCTCCAGAAGATGTCCAAACAATACGGACATCCTTGTATGGGTTGATCAAATACTTTTTGAGCAAAGGTGCTACTCTGGAAGAAATACAAAGCATCATGGGATATATAGCTGTTATTAGTGAAGAGGAACAGGTACTTTGAGATAAATGTATTTAAGCGTTTATACAATCAGATTGCAAAAGTAAATTGTATTTACTGCTATGTTTACTGCATTTCAGTTGGATGAATAATTTTTAACTAGTTACTACATAATATGAATTTATTAAAACAGACAACATTATGCTTGAGTGTGCTAGCTGGGAGTTAGAAAATAATGTCTTGGGGCAGCTAGGAGTTGCAGTGAAAAGAGCACCAGCCCTGTAGTCAGGAGGACCTGAGTTCAAATCTGGTCTCAGACACTTAACATTCCCTAGCTGTGTGACCCTGGGCAAGTCACTTAACCTCAATTGCTTCATCTCTCCCTTCCCCCCCCCCCAAAAAAAAAAAGAAAGAAAGAAAACAATGTCTTAGTGTAGAAGTTGATTGGTAGTGATTAGTAGATTTTTCTCTTCAGCAATTTTTCATAACAAATGTGTTTTGATTAACCTGCTTTTCAATTCATGTGAATTGTTTATATAGTATGAATAATCAGGAGATGCCAAAACCAAATTTTATATTAGCACGGTATTTATTATTAGTAAGTATTCCTTCAGAAGGCAAATTGTAAATTTGTATCTGTTTTAGCTTTATATTACATTCCAAACCTTATGCCTTATGAACTTATTTGTGTAATTCTTCAGAGTTTTTTCTTAATAAGCTCCTCCATTTATCCTCATGACAGAGAAGACATTATTTCTGATTTATAGATAAGGAAAATGAGGTTCACAGGATTTTCCAGTAGGACATGGCCTTAGAGCAGGAGTTTTCAACTCTTTTGTGTGTCATGGACATATCTGGCAGGCTTGTCAAACCTGTGAACCCCTTCTCAGAATAATGTTTTAAATAAATAAAACAAAGTACAAAAGATTATAGAGGAAATCAATTAAACACTTTTTATTTTTCAGTTGCTCTCTTAGGCACAGGGAGTACACCAAGATGAAAAACAATACAGTTCCTTCTAGCAAGGAATCTTAACAGGATAATAAAAGTACAAAATTCATGAACCATTCAGGACAATCACAGTATGAATGAAAAGTACTATCAGAGAGGTCAGATGGACGCAGTTCAGAGATTTAGGGAGAGAAGCCATTCTTCTAGCAAGTGGGATTGGGAAAGTGCTTTTGCCACTTTGCTAATCTTTCTATCAGTGATATAACGTGTTACTACCAATTTGAATAAGCTATATATATATATATATATATATATATACATATATATATATATTTAAACATTTTTACCCTTTTGTAATTGTTATTTCATTTTTATTGCGTATTCTGTCTGAAAATGACCCTGTGTACTAGGGACTATCAAATGAATTAGTTTCATCAGTTAGGTCTAGGGACTGCAAAATAATGAGGAACAGCATCCTTACCATGGTTTGCTTAATAATTAATTTTGTTTTCCATCTTTTGAGAAGGGTTCAAGGCATGATACTACCTTTTGCTTCTCATCTCAAAAAGCAAGCTCATGTTCAAGGAATGATGAAGAAACATTATTTCTTTCAGGTGTAATGGTGTAATGTTGTAGGTTAAGAAAGATTTTTTTTTTTTTGCCAGTCTCATTTGAAGAGCTCTGATATGGATTTTGATATATTCAGTTGTTTTACATGTTTTTGTTTTTTTATTAAAGCTTTTTGGAATTTTGGATGTCCTCTTCAGTCTACTTCATACCAGTCCAGCACGGGATCAACTTTTCTTACTTCTCTTTGAGCCAGGAAATGCTGATATACTTTATGTCTTGTTGTTAAATCAGAGGTACTCTGACAGATTAAAAGAACTGATATTTAAGGTACTATTACATATCACATGCTGTTTACTTGGGAACATGAAAAATTATAGCTAAAATTTGTAGGAATGTATATGCAGTAAGAGCTTGTGGGTTGTTTTTTTTTTAATTAAAGCTTTTTATTTACAGAACATATGAGTGATTTTTCTACATTGACCTTTGCAAAATTTTTTCTCCCAAATTTTTCACCTTCTTCCCCCTACTCCCACCCCTAGATGATAGGTAATCTAATACGTTAAATATGTTAAAATATATGACAAATCCAATATACAAATATATAATATGACAAATCATATATACACACACACACACACACACACACATATATCTATACAGTTATCTCTCTGCACAAGAAAAATCAGATCTAGAAAGAGGAAAAAAAAATCAACCTGAGAAGGAAAACAAAATGCAAGCAAACATTCACAGAAAGCGTTAAAATGCTATGTTGTGGTCTTCCCTCAGTTCCCACAGGCCTCTCCCTGGATGTATATGACTATCTTCATTGCTGAACAATAGGAACTGGTTTGAATCACCTCATTGTTGAAGAGAACCATGTCCATCAGAATTGATCATCGTATAGTCTTGTTTCTGTGTATAATGATCTCCTGATTCTGCTCATTTCACTTAGCATCAGTTCATGTAGGTCTGTAGTCCTCTCTGAAATCATCTTGTTGGTCATTTCTTACACAAAAATAATATTCCATAACATTCATATACCATAATTTATTCAGCCATTCTCCAATTGATGGGCATCCATTCAGTTTCCAGTTTCTTGCTACTATAAAAAGGGCTACTACAAGCATGTTTGCACATTTGGTCCCCTTTCCCTCCTTTAAGATCTCTTTGGGATACAAGCCCAGTAGAAACACTGGTGGGTCAAAGGGTATGCACAGTTTGACAACTTTTTGAGCATAGTTCCAAATTGCTTTCCAGAATGGTTGGATCCATTCACAGTTCCACCAACAATGTATCAGTGTCTCAGTTTTCCCACATCCCCTCCCAACAGTCATCATTTTCTTTTCCTGTCATCTTAGCCATCTGACAGGTGTGTAGTGGTATCTCAGAATTGTCTTAATTTGCATGTCTCTGATCAGTAGTGATTTGGAGCACCTTTTCATAAAACTAGAAATAGTTTCAATTTCTTCATCTGAAAATTTTCTGCTCCTATCTTTTGACCATTTATCAATTGGAGAATGGCTTGAATTCTTATATATTTGAGTCAATTCTCTATGTATTTTAGAAATGAGGCCTTTATCAGAACCTTTGAATGTAAAAATGTTTTCCCAGTTTATAGCTTCCCTCCTAATCTTGTCTGCATTCATCTTGTTTGTACAAAATTTTTTTAACTTGATATAGTCACAATTATCTATTTTGTGATTAATAATGATCTCCAGTTCTTCTTTGTTCACAAATTCCTTCCTCTTCCACAGATCTGAGAGGTAAACCAACCTACGTTCTTCTAATTTGTTTATGATATTATTCTTTATGTCTACTGCGGAGGTCCAGCCTCCCCTGGGAACTAGGTTCTTGAATGGAGGGTTGGAGTCGGCAAAGTGGAACAAGAGACAGCACACTCTATGGCGTGGTCATCAAGTTCGATTTATTGGCAAAAGCTTGTTTTTTGTTTTTTTTTGCGTGGCAAAAGCTTGTTTAAATTATTCAAGAAAGCTTGTGATTTTTATAGTCTTACAAAGTTAGGGTTGATTAGAGATAGGACAATTATTTGGCTAGGATTACAAGATTTTCTTGGGGCCCAGAAATTCCCAGGATCCCAGGTGCAATGCTTCTTAGAAAAAAAGAATGTACAGAATAAATTCATCAAACAATATAATAGTGAAACTTTAACTAAAGGTAAATGTACCTTGTGGTCATCACGTCATATCTGGCAGAACATGAGCTTCTCTAAAAATGTCACATTTACTTATTCCAAGACTTATACAATGCTTTTTAATTTTTTAACATGGTCATAAGATTTTTTAGAATAGAAACATTTTTTTTCTCAAGAACTTATTTCCCTCAGCCCATTTATTAATCACTCATACAATAGCTTGTTTTGTGTAGGGGTCAGTAAACCATGCAATGGCCTATTTTTCTTACTTTTCTTCCCATGACTTACTTGCTACCAATGTGTCCATCTATCACTGATGTTTACTGTTCTTTTCATCATATCATTATTTATGTAAACTCTGCATAGGGGAGTGAAGAACCAGGTTGATTGAATTTGGAATTGTTTCAAACAAGAGGGAGTAACTGGAGATTTCTTTTGGAGTTTTGGGGGAAAGCTATCAATTTCCCAAGTTTCCCAGTCTCTAAGTTTGTTTAATTCTTCACTAGTAAAGAAACCTTTCATGTTTAGGCAGAAAGTACAAAGGGGCTTTTTTGGGGGTGAAGGGCTTCGTGCTCACCTCATTGTGATGGATGGGTATATACATACAGTTATGCTAAGAATTCCTAGGACAGAAATTAAGCAGATAATCATTAACCAAATATATTCCTGAATGCTTAGTTCTGTAAGGGCTTCTTCATGTTGCCTTGCACATGAGGGTCAAGACCCTGTGGAGACCTTGTCATTCCACACAGGGTCCTTAACTCCCAGCATGCTCCCAGCAGTCTACATCATGAATCCATTTTGACCTTATCTTGGTATATGGTGTTAGGTGTGGGTCAGTGCCTAATTTCTTCCATACTAGTTTCCAATTTTCCCAGCAGTTTTTGTCAAATAGTGAGTTTTTATCCCAAAAGCTGGGGTTTATCAAATACTAGATTACTCTATAGTCATTGACTATTTTGACCTATGAACCTAACCTATTCCACTGATCAACTACTCTGTTTCTTAGCCAGTACCAAATGGTTTTGATGACTGCTGCTTTATAAAATAGTTTTAGATCTGGTACAGCTAGGCCACCTTCATCAACCTTTTTTTTTTTCATTAATTCACTTGAAATTCTTGAGCTTTTGTTTTTCCTGATGTATTTTGTTATTATTTTTTCTAGGTCAATAAAATAATTTCTTGGGAGTTTGATTGGTATAGCGCTAAATAAATAGATTAGTTTAGGTAGTATTGTCATTAGCTTGACCTATCCAAGAGCTCTTGATATTTTTCCGATTGTTTAGATCTGACTTTATTTGTGTGGAGAGTGTTTTGTAGTTTTGCTCATTTAGATCCTGGCTTTCCCTTGGCAGATATATTCCCAAATATTTTATATTATCGACAGTTATTTTAAATGGAATTTCTCTTTGTATCTCTTGCTGTTGGATTTTGTTAGTGATGTATAAAAATGCTGATGATTCATGTAGATTTATTCTGTATCCCTTAGTAAAGTTGTGGATTAATTCTAACAGTTTTTTAGTTGATTCTCTAGGGTTCTCTAAGTATACCATCTTATCATCTGCAAAGAATGATAATTTGGTTTCCTCATGACCTACTTTAATTCCTTTAATCTCTTTTTCTTCTCTTATTGCCAAAGCTCCCGTTTCTAATACAATATTGAATAGTAATGGTGATAGTGGGCAATCTTGTTTCACCCCTGATTTTATTGGGAATAGTTCCAGTTTATCAGTGTTACATATGATGCTAGCTGATGGTTTTAAATAGATACTACTGAGTATTTTAAAGAAAAGTCCATTTATTCCTGTATTCTTTGGTGTTTTTAATAGGAATAGATGTTGGATTTTATCAAATGCTTTTTCTGCATCTATTGAGATAATCATATATTTTTTGTTAATTTGGTTATTGATATAGTCAATTATGCTAATAGGTTTCCTAATATTGAACCATCCCTGTATTCCTGGTATAAATCCTACTTGGTCATGGTGTATTATCCATGGGATGATTTTCTATTATCTCTTTGCTAATATTTCATTTAAGATTTTTGCATCAATATTCATTAGGGAGATTGGTCTATAATTTTCTTTCTCTGTTTTTGTTTTACCTGGTTTAGGTATCAGTACCATGTTTGTGTCATAAAAGGAATTTGGTAGGAGGCCTTCATTCCCTATTTTTTCAAATAGTTTATATAATATTGGAGTTAATTGTTCTTTAAATATCTGGTAGAATTCACATGTAAATCCATCTGGTTCTGGGGATTTTTTCTTAGGAAGTTGATTAATGACTTGTTCTATTTCTTTTTCTAAAATGGGACTATTTAAGTTATTTCCTCTTAATCTAGGCAATATTTTTGTAGATATTCCTCCATTTCAGTTAGGTTATCAAATTTATTGACATAAAATTGGGCAACGTAACTCCTAATTATTGCTCTAATTTCTTCTTCATTGGTGGAAAATTCTCCCTTTTTATTTTTGAGACTAAGAATTTGATTTTCCTCTTTCCTTTTTCTAATCAAATTAACTAGAGTTTTATCTGTTTTGTTTTTTTTCATAAAATCAACTTTTAGTCTGATTTATTAATTCAATAGTTTTTTTACTTTCAATTTTATTAATCCTTTTATTTTTAGGATTTCAAGTTTGGTATTTGATTGGGGGTTCTTAATTTGTTCTTTTTCTAAGCTTTTTCAGTTGCAAGCCCAATTCATTGATTTTCTCTTTCTCTGTTTTATGCAAGTGAGCATTTAGAGATACTAAATTTCCCCTTATTACTGCTTTGGCTACATCCCACAAATTTTGGTATGCTGTCTCATTATTGTCATTCTCTTGGTGGGGAATAGGGGGGAAAAATTTGTAACAGAAAGCTTTGTAAGGGTTAATTTTTAGGAATTACCCATACATATGTTTTGCAAATAAAAAGTATTAATAAATTTAAAAAAAAGGAATTTACATGCTATTCTACTTGGTGCGTATATGTTTATTGCTTCATTGATATTGCTTCATTATCTATGGTACCTTTTAGTAAAATATAGTTTCCTTCCTTGTCTAATTAGATCTATCTTTGCTTTTTCTTGATCTGAGATCAGGATTGCTACCCCTGCTTTTTTTTGTTCACCTGAAGCATAATAGATTCTGCTCCAGCCCTTTACCTTCACTCTGTATGTATTATTATGTTTAAATGTGTTTCTTGTAAACAGCATATTCTTGAATTCTGGTTTTTAATCCAGTCTGCTATCTGCTTCTGCTTTATGGGAGAGTTTGTTCCATTCACATTCACAGTTAAAATAACTAATTCTGTATTCCCTGCCATCTTATTTACTCTAAGTTATGCTTTTCTCTTTTCTATTCCCCTTTCCTCCTCCCTAGTATTTTGCTTTTGATAACCACCTCCCTCAAACAATCCTTCCCCTTTAGAGCCCCACCCCCTTTTTTACACCTTTCCCCTAATTCTTCTATTTCTCCTTCTATTATTCTTTCCCTTTCTTTTCCCCCTTTCCTTATAAGGTAGGACAAGTTTCTTTGTGATACCAAATATGTCTATTATTCTCTCAGAGCCAAATCTGATGAGATTGAGATTAACACAATGCTCATCCCCCCTGCCTTCTTTCCCTCAATTATAATAGGTTTTCTTTGGTATGATGTAATTTCCCTTATTTTACCTCCTTTTTCCTCTTCTTCCAATGTTATCCCTTTTCTACCTCTAATTTCTTTTTCATATTATCATAATATCATAATAAAATCAACCCTCATTCTCTAAGTATCTCCATAACACAAATATAGTTCTCAAGAGTTTTTTTTTTCTCTTTATTTTTTTATATTTCTCTTGAGTTCTGTGTTTGGAGATCAAATTTTTTGTTCAGTTCTGGTCTTTTCATTAGAAATAGATGAAATTCACCTATATTATTGAATGTTCATTTTCCTTCCTGAAAGATAATGCTCATTTTAACTGGATAGTTTATTCTTGGCTGTAATCCCAGTTCCTTTGCTTTTCAAGCTTGTGGGTTTCTGCTGAAAATATGTAAGAATTTATGTGCAGCCATTGTAATGGACTGCCTTGGAGATTTGTAAAAAGTGATTCATCCTTCATGTAAGAGTTTCACAAGTCCTACATTTTGAGTTCATTTTGAAATTCAATTCTTTTTTTAAAGGTTTTTTTAAAAATTATTATACTGTTGCCACTTCCCATTTACAAGCCCCATTCCGAAGTCCCATACCTTGTAACATTACAGTTAAATATAACAAATTGACACATTGCTCATTTCTGATAACGTGATCATAGGATCATAAATTTAATGGATACTACTAGAAAAAAGCAGAGAATTTGAGATAGAATATTCTAGAAAGTGAAGCATATAAAACTTACAGTAAAGAAAAATTTTATTCTGTACAACTGACTATAATCCTAAAAGGGAAAAATGAATTTTTAGTGAAATAGAGGATTGCTAAGCATTCTTGATGGAAAAAAATGAGATCTCTGTATGAACTTTGTAGTTCAAATTCTGAAGTTAAGTGAAACCTAGCAAGTTAAATATGAATGAACAATAATTAAAGACTAAATAAGGATAAAATTGTATATTCTATTATAGGGAGATGATATGTGTTCCTTCTAAACCCTTTCATCATCACTGGTCACATAGCTAGTCTTTTAGGGGTGGCAAAATATCTGTGGGGTGGTAAGTTGGAGAATGGTTAAACCTTTTAGGTTATAGGAATATGATGGAATATTGTTGTGCCATAATAAATGAAGAGGAGAAACCTGGAAAGATTTATGTGAATCATTGCAGATGAAGTGACCAGAATCAGAAGAACAATTTATACAGTAATAATAAAATGGTAAAATAAAACAACTTTGAAACACTGATCAGCAGGATGATCAATCACAATTTCAAAGGACTAATGATGAAACATGCTACCCATCTCCTGATAAAAAGATGAAAGACTCAAGAGTGTAGAGTGAGATTTTTTTGGACTTGACTAATATAGAAATTTGTTTTGCTGCACTATAAATGTTTTTAACAGGGGTTTTGTTTTCACTGTTTTCTCATTTCTGAGTTTGAGGGTGGAGAGTGGGGAAGGAGTTTGGTATAAGAATCAAAGAAATCAGATTTTTCCTGATTAAAAAAATTTAAATTTAAAAAAAAAAGATTCTATGATTCTTCTGGAGTTCAATCCATAACTCTAAATTATTTTTTTCTCTCATTCTTTGCCAGCTTGAAGCTTTTATTTGTATTCCTTTTCTAATTCTGTATCAAAATTCTTACCTTAAGTCAAAATTCTTGACTTAAGTTGTATTTATGTGGCAGCCCCAGAATAGTTAAAAACTGAAAGTGTAGTTGTAATTATTCATGATGTCCATAATATTTGCCTTAAGTCTTGGCTGAATCCACTCCCTTTTTATAACAAAACAAAACAAAAAAGATTAGTCATCTATATAAGATTAACAGAAAATAATTTAACTTCCTATACAGTTTGCTTACTTGCCTCCCTTGATGCCATTGGGAGTGATATAATTTTCACCACACTTTAGCTTCTTAGTTTTCTTTCATATCATTATGGTCTTAGTGAATTTCATTTTGTATCAGTTCGTTTGGTCCTTCTTATGTATCTCTAAATGCTTCATATTTGTCATATTTCCATTATATTCATTACCATAATTTTTCAATTAGTTCCTAATTGATGTAGTCTCATTTAGCTTCTGCTTCTGCTTTTTTGTTTGTTTTTTTTTACTACAACAAAATCAACCTATTAATCTTTTGGTATATTTTAGGAATAAAGTTTTTTCAAAAGCATTGTATACTCATGTATTGCTAATTTTTCCTCCAAAGTGATAAATGAAAATGCTTTCACAGATCTGACATTTTAGTTTTAAAATGTAATTCTTTCATTAAAGTTTTTTTTTAGATTTATTACTTTGCTGCCATTTTTCATTAACAAGCACTGATCAGAAGTCTCTTACCTTGTAATAATACATGTAGTTAAAGAAAATAATTTGGCATACTCTTTATTTCTGATGGCATGTGACACATTCATAGGATTATAGATTTAGGAATGAAAAGTTTCTGAATGGCCATAGAAAACAATCACATTTTACATGTGAAAAGAGGTTAAGAGGCTTTGCCCAGTGTCGTACAGTGGTACCTTTTCCATTATGACCTACTACCTGCTTGTGGTCTATCTAAAGAAAATGGAACAGATATTTCATTATTTGTCATCTGAAGTCAAAACTTGTGATTGTATTTCATTTGAATTCTAATTCTTTTAGTCTTCATTTCCTTTATGTTAGTGTGGTTGTTAAACTTATATGTTCCACAGTGAGAACTAAAAATGTATTTTTGTTTCTTACAGATTATAGAACAGATGCTAAAATGCACTAAAGTCTATGAACGGAGTAAACAGCGTATTCGACTTAGAGATGTTGGTTATTCAGGGCTGGGGCTCCTTCTAAGTGAAGTACCAATTAATGTTTCTCTTATTAAAAATCTTTTTAACCAAGTCCTAAATACAGGTATGGATGGATAAAGCTACATTTAACTTCATTTAAGTAGTTCTCTTAATAATATACCTCAGAGTATAGACCTACCTTATGATAGATTTTGTGTTCTGCTATCTAAAGACTTCCTACTGTCACTAAATTTAAAGAAACTCATCATCTGATTGCCTGAAGGAGGAATAATATCAAGTGCCAGCAATTCTTCAGGACAGTCCTCCAAATTATTTGTTAGGAGTTTGCTATTCCCATCAAAATTAAATTCTTGAAATTGAATTCCTAATAATAAGATTAGAAGTATATTTGATATTATTGAAATGTTTAATCTCCCCCCTGGACTACCTTTTATATTACATATACTCCACACATATTAGTTCATTCAGTAATGTCACGCCTTCATTACTACCAAGGAATGAGTGTTCATAATTAAATGTCATTAAGGAAAACATGAGGAGTACTATGCTTTCCTTGAAGAAACCTAAATTCTTAGGGATAAAACTAAAAGATCCTCTTTTGGCAATTTATTCTCTCTAACTCTATCCTGAAATTCATACAACTTTTAAGATTTTTTTTTTTAGCATTGTTAAATAAATATGATATAAAAATATCATTATATAAAGAATACTATGTTGTGTAGACCATGGCTGCTACAGACATTCAGAGAAGGGAATGCTTAGACTATTTCTACATTTTATTTGAATCTTTCTACATTTTTTATTTTATAAAAGTAATCTCCTTCCAGGTTTTATGGCCATTATTTAATTTTATATTTAATTTTTTTCTCACCCACAGATACGGTTGTGAATTTTAAAGATCTGTTAGCTGTAATGTACATGTCTCATAAAGCAGATATCCATGTCAGAGTGCCCATGTGCAGAAAGGTTAGTAAGTTTTAAAGCATTTTTAAACATAACAGTGATGTGCTGTGGGAGTCACTAGGTTTTAGGCTCTCTTGGGTTACTTATCATTAGCATATTTTTGGCTCTTTGCATTCAGATATGAAATATAATGCCTTGAGTTTTCTAAAGAATAGCTTAATTGTTTTAGTGTCAACCTTTCAAGGGAATGAACTTTTCAGAGTATTAGGATCTTACCTTTTATTATCCATTTTCCAGCCCATTAAAAATTTTGTGGGAAAAATTCATATACTTTATCCTTTTGTAAAGTTTATTACCAGGATTTAGATTGCTATAAATTGAGTATATTGTGAATTTATAAGAGATGCTCTTGTCTTTATGCCACATAGGTTAACAATTTTCCCTAAAATTTGTTTGCATAGTTCATATATTTTAAATCTTGGACTTCTGGGAATAAATATATTTTTTCTAGTTTTTTAAAAAGTAATAAATATATTTCTTAATTTAATTTTCATCTCAACTGAGGTGAATAATTGAAAAAGTATTAATCAAATATGAACTGTGTTCTAAATATTGTGTTGAGTCCTTCCCTCAGAATTATTTTTTGTTTATCTTACATTTTCTTATTTTTGCCATTCTCTTTTTCTCTTACTCCCCTTATTGAATACAGAATTCTAGATGGATAATGCTTCATAAATGCTGGTTGAGCTGGTACATTAGAACTGTTAAGAGTTTAGATAATAAATAGTAGTCAAGAATTGCAAGGAAGATTATATGTGAAAGATATTTCAAAGAAAGAATTACAGGCTTTGCTTAACTGATTGGGTATGGTGGATGAAGGATAGGGAAGACTCAAAGTAATTTCAACTTTTCAATTCTGGATGACTGGTAAGATTAGTGGGTTTCACTTATTCACATAGGAATTTTGGGGTATAGTTTTATGAATATGATTATCTTGGTTGTATGTACAATAAGTTAGTTTTTCTCTGTTTATTTGATATATACTTGAGAAAGATTATTTAAATTTTTCAATATAGAAATTTGTATAAGCAAACTATAGCAAGAAATAAGTTGATTTTGTTATTTATTTATCATATATAACTTTATACATAATACTGTGATTTAAAATTTTACATTAAATTTATAAAGTAAGTTTCTGAGCATTTTGAATAGTGGAATTAATTTTTGTTTTAATTATCATGACTGAATATAGGATTATTATTTATTATCATGGTAATAAAATATATATCACATTGTTTCCTACTAATCCTTTTGCAGGTTTTACAAATGTTGCAGGCTCAACCAGATGCAGCCCAACAGGTTTCTCAACAAGTAGGATGGCAAGAGACCTTGGTTAGACTTTTTCTAAAATTAAATTTTGTAAATAAAAATGGATTTAAACATAGTAGGACTGATTTTGTGAAGGAAGAAGACCAAAAAAATGTCCTTGAAGATCCAAAGAAGTACTGTGATGAAAAGGGAGAAGGGGAGAAAGTGAACTCTTTTGTTTTAGCTACTGCAGCTTTTGATCCATGGTGCTTGGAGGAAAGACAGCCTCTAGACTCTAACACACACTTACTACTAGATGATAGCTCAGTGGCAGAAAACCAAGAACTATGGCTCAATAATTCTTCCCATTTAAGTTTGGATCTCACTGGTATTGACTCATTGGAACTAAGTGATAGTGGAAGTCAAATACCAGACAGTTTGCCCAGCACACCATCTCCTATAGAGTGTTCTTCTAAAGCATTTTCTGTACAGCTTGACAAAGAGTGCAGCCTTACAAATGACATGGGATTTATTGATGACCATTCATTATTTGAAAGTCAAGAGGTAAGGATTATTACTTTCCATTCAAATGCTTATTTGTGGACAAAAATAGTTTTTGAACATTACTTGTGTTTTATGTCTTTCTCAGTTATTCTTGATCTTGAAATAAGTGTGGCAAATTGTATTTATTTTTGTTGTGAAGATCAAATGAGATAATTTATGTGAAAGAACTTAGTGAAACGTAAAGTGCTTATAGATAAGTAAATATAATCTAGCATTTCATAAAATGTTAATATATCAAATAGATGTTCTAATTCTCATAAGCCCAGAAGTTTGTCTTAGTTTACTTCTTTCATTAAAATTGTCACAATATCTGGCACACAGTAATATATATATGTGTGTGTGTGTGTGTGTGTGTGTAATGCTTGTCGACCGAAAAATCCATTCTTTTTACCCATCCCTGCTAGTTTTTGTCCTATTTCCTTGAAGCATGATCTTTTACTAAATGCCCCCACTTTTTTTCTCATTCCCAAACTTTCTGCATTTTGACAGTTAAGGAAGTTGAGAAGGTTTAGGCCATGAGTGATTAGAAAGATATTGACAGTAATAAGGCATTGGAGAATGAAAAAAAAAATGGGGAGTATTTGGGTAGGTGCAGGGGAGAATTGAGTTTTCTTTTAGATATGTTAAATTTGAGGTGCCTACAGGATAGCTATTTTGAGATGTTCATGAAAGAGATGATAAGGGACTGAAGCTTGTAGAGAGAGACCTGGGACTAAATATGTAAGTGGGAGAAGCCTCTTACCTTAGAGATGATCAGTGACCACATGGGAGCTGATGAAGGAGAAGAGACTAAAGTCTAAAGAGCATTAGAACACTCAGAGTTGAGTGTAAGTGAAGATCCAACAAAGGAACCAGAAAGGAAAAGGCAGAAACAGGAGGCGGCAGCAGTGTCATAACTACCCAAAGGAGAGTATTACAAAGTGATCAAGAAGGACCAGGATTGAGAAAAGTCTCTTTGATGTGGCAATTAAGAAATCTCTGGTAACTTCAGAGGGGACATTTTCAGAATGGGGTTGTGGTGCAGAAGGTACAGAAAGTACCTGCCTATTTTAGAAGGGAGAAACTGCAGTTCTGGAGGATAATTCTCCAGTGTTGGAGTGAACTTCCAATATGAATAGGTTCCTAGTACTGGTGGAGAAAGTCCAGAGTACAGCTCCCTTTTTATTATCATAAAATGAAGCCCTCAGTTAATCTAAATCCTTCATAACCTGCACCTGTCCTCCTACCTTACAAACTTTTTAGACTTCATCCTCCCATCACTTACTCTCTGATCCAGTGACGGTGGTCTTTATTCTGTTCCAAGAACATGATTGTCCAGACTTGGAGCATTTTTCCTGGCTAGCTACATGCTTCAGATTCTTCCTTCCTCATCTCTGCTTTCTTGCTTTCCTGGCTTCCTTCAAGTTACAGCTAAAATCCTGACTTTCCCAACCTTCCTTATTCTGGTGTTTTCTCTCTGTTGTTTATCTCTAGTTTATCTTATTTTTGTATGTGCTTGTTTGCATGTTATCTAACCTATCAGACAGTGAGTTCCTTGGAAAAAGTCTTTTTTTGCCTTTCTTTGTATCTCAGCACTAGTACAATGTCTGACATAAAAGGCACTGAATAAATACTTATTGATTCATAAAAGAGACAATTTTAATATCTTATTAAGCCTGTCTGCTATCATATCTTGTTGAAAGTATATTATGAAATCATACTTTTGATCAGTTTATTAAATAAAAATCCAAAGAACTAAAGTTTTTATGTTAAAACATGTATGGTTTTTTTTATTTGTCATTCTACTCCAAAACAAATTTTAGCTTTGTCTTTTTTCTCCCAGAGATGTGAGGAAGAGCTCCTACAATTAATGACAAGCATTCTGAGTTGTGTGATGTGCAGGGGACTAGAAAGGTCAGATGATGTTGCTTGGATTGAAAGGGGCCAAGTGCTTTCTGCTCTGACTAAACCAGGAATCTCCAGTGAGCTGCTTAGACCTCCAGAAGAAATAAAACTGTGGTAAGCAATCAAGAAATGATTTTCATCTCAATAGACCCTATTTCACAATTGAATCTAATGTATCAAGTTTCTATTTATCTTTTACTATCTATGTAAGAAAAAAAAAAAAGAAAGAGATTTAGTCCTCTAGATCAGGTCGTCTTAAACTTTCCTCTTGCAACCCCTTTTTTTGCCTGGGAAATTCTTGTGACTCTAGGTATATAGGCAGATAAAGTAGGCCAAACATTTATTGATAATAAAGTATAATTTCATGATCCCCATAGTGAGTTATGACACCCTATATGGAGTTGGGAAGCACAGTTTAAGAAGCTGGTCCTGGAGAGATTTGGTTGTTTCATTGTTCCTTTTGTCGTTCTGGAGGACTCAGAGCAGGATCTTTTCCAAAGAAGGGATGGCAGCCCAGAAGGGACTCAAACTGTAATTTGGTTGTGTTTAATTTTGATTTTTTTTTTCCATTTACATTGTTGTAGTTACTGTTCATATTGTTTTCTTGGTTTTGTTTCACTCTGCTCCAATTCATATAGATCTTTACATGCTTTATCACACATGACATTTTTTTTTTTGGTGTCAATTTAAAATTTTTTTTTTGAGGACAAGAATTGGCATTTCCACTTGTTTACATTATTAATAAAGTATAGTGTTCTTCAATCTTTCCCTCCTTAGACATTCAAATATTCAGCTGTCCATATTTATATAATAGTTTAAATATTACTTTTAAACTACTACTCCCTTGGCTACAAATTTGAGTTCTTCACTTTTTGGAAAACTGTGTGGAAGGCTCTTCTGGTGCATGTAGTCACTCTTTTCAATGTTGGATCCACAAGAAGCACCTCCAGATGGGGCTGTCATCAACTAGCACTCAGGTATAGCTTAGTAATGATGGAGTTGCAGATATTCTCCAGTTCTTCCTGCTGAAACTCGGGATTCTCAATTGATTCTTATGTAGCCAGTTGATTATTTAATTTTGTCAAGAATCCTCCGTTTGTCTTCACCACCAATTTTTGCCTTGGAGTCTATCATCTTTTACAGTAGCCTTCATATTGAAAGCATAAGATTCAAGAGAATTCTTCATTGTCACCTTATCTTTCTGGTTCTTATCTTTATCCTAGTATTTCTCAGCTCCCGGACCTTGTGCTCAGATGACCTTTGTTTTGTTCTTACCTCCCACAGAAATGTTGAGATTTCCATTTGCATCAATGTCAACTGTTATTTACTTCAATGTGAGGAACAGCCCTACGGATGAAAGGGATTTTCTGAACTGAAATTTGCCAAGCTGGTTGTTAGCCTTTAATGCAGCTCTCTTGCCTTCATAAGCCTTTTAAAATAAGCATAGTCTGTGATTGCTTGATGTGGACGTTGGTGTTGTTCAGAACTGTCATAACTCCACCAGCAGTTTCAGTTCCAAAGCAAAGAGAAGTGATGTTACTGATCAGAGAAATGCAAATTAAGACAACTCTCAGATTGGCTAAGATGACAGGAAAAGATAATGATGAATGTTGGAGGGGATGTGGGGAAACTGGGACACTAATACATTGTGGGTGGAGTTGTGAACTGATCCAACCATTCTGGAGAGCAATTTGGTACTATCTTCAAAGGGCTATAAAACTCTGCATAACCTTTGATCCAGCAGAGTATCTAACTGGGCCTGGATACCAAAGAGATCATAAAAAAGGGAAAAAGACCCACATGCAAAAATGTTTTTAGTGGCAAGGAACTGGAAACTGAGTGGCTGCCTATCAGTTAGAGAATGGCTCAATAAATTATGATATATGAATGTTATGGAATATTACTGTTTTATAAGAAGCAAACAGAAGGATAATTTTAGAGAGGTCTGGAGAGACTTATATGAACTGGTGCTAAGTAAAGTGAGTAGAACTAAGAAAACATTGTTACATGACAACAAGAAGATCATGTGATGATCAGTTCTGATGAACTTGGCTCTTTTCAACAACAAGGTGATTCAGGTCAATTCAAATAGACTTGTTATGGAAAGAGCCATCCACATCCAGAAAAAGGATTGTGGGGACTGAATGTGGATTATAATGTAATATTTTCATCATTTTTGTTATTTGCTTTTTTTTCTTTTTCTCATGTTTTTCCTTTTTGATTTAATTTTTCTTGTGCAACATGATAATTGTGTAAATATGTATAGAAGAATTGCACATGTTTTATCTATATTGGATTACTTGCTAAGGGAAGTAAAAAAAATTTTGTAACTCAAGGTTTTGCAAAAGTAAATGTTTAAAATTATGTATATTTTTTGAAAATGAAAAGTTTTAATTAAAAAAAGAAGAAAGAGAAGTGATGTCTAACAGCAGCAAGCCCTGTATGTTCTCAGATGTATTGCCAGATAAGATAGCAGTCTGGAGAGGTGCATCACAGGCAACAGCCTTATCAGGATCTTGTTGAGTTTCTTGCTAATAAAGTAGTTCTTCAGAATTTGGGGATCTGAGTAGAACTAACCATCAAAAGAATCTCATAAATCTGTTATTTATTTAGCTTGGCATCTCTTAGTATGTCAGGAAAAAGAGGTCATCATTCAGCTCTTCAAAATGGGCACAGGTGATAGAGGTACAAAAATTGATATCTTTGTAGAAGTCAATCTTAGAACTGGTCTGGGAACTGGAAGAGAGGGTGTGCTTCACAAGTAGTCCACAGATAGTGAACAGCTTTTTTGTTCTCACCAATATCTTTTTCGTGCTTTCACTTGAACCCAGCAATGAAACAGTTGATCATGCAGTTGTAAAAGTCGAACATCTCTTCATCAGTGGACAGATTTGAACTTATGAAGAGCAGTTTTTTGACTTTTTGACTGTTCACTGGGTTACTTCTTCAGTTATTTAAAATTCTATCTTCCTATTAGGTTTTATTGGTACATATGGGAATGCTGATGATTTGTATGGGTTTATTTTATATACTGCAACTTTGTCTAAGTTGTTAGTGGTTTCAACTATTATTTGTTATGGTTTTTAAGAGAATTTTGTTTTCTTCTTAGTTTGCTACAGAAGATGTTAGAGTGGGCGGTTGCAGAAAATAGAGAGGCAAAAACAAGTCCAACAACTGCAGAAAATGCCTTCCGACTTCTGCTCATCATACAGGATTTTCTGCAGACAGAGGGACTAGTTAACTCAAATTTGTGGACTGAAAAGGTATAGTAATATTTCTTGAAATTATTTACTTAGGTACTTTAGTCAATCTTTTTTTTTTTAAATTGTTTGTGAAGATGAGAGAGATATCAGGGAAAGTGATTTTATATCTATATTAATTTTGATTATTTTACCAATGGGATTTTTTATTTGGGCATTGATTGTAAACTTTGTTGTTGTTGTTATACATTAACTTAATTTTGAAAAAAGTTAACATTAATTTTTAAAACTGTTCTAAATTTTCTTAATCTCTTTATTCCCTCCCCCAACCATTGAAAAAGCAAGCAGTATGATACCTAGTATATATGTATTAAGTCATACAAAACATTTCTCAATTGCCCATGTTGAAAAAAGAGTAACAAAACAAAACAAAACCCAAGAAAAAAAAATTCTTCAGAGTTAATAGTTTCTCTCTCTAGAGGTGGATTGCCTTTTTCATCATAAGTTTTTTGACATTTTCTGAGATCATTATATTGCTCATAGTAACCATGTCTTTTATAGTTGATAATTGTTACAAGATTGCTGTTATAGTGTATGATGTTCTCTTGTTTCTGTTCACTTCACTTTGTATCAGTCCATATAAGTCTTCCCAGATTATTCTGAATCTAACGCCTTATCATTTCTTATAACACAATAGTACTCCATCACAATTATATACCACAATTTGTTTACCTATTCCCCGGTAGTGAGTACCGCCTCAGTTTCCAGTTTTGTCACCACCAAAAGAGCTGCTATAAATGTTTTTTGTACATATGGATCCTTTTCCTTTGACTATAAACTTTTGACTTGGTTCTGATATTTGTACTAAGTATTAGTTTGGGGAGAAAACTATTTTCAGGAAAATGAAAATATCTTTTTTTCTCAATTTATTATTCTGTATTAGCTTTTAGAAGACATGATGCCTCTCTTTGACAGCCTGTCCATCTGGTACTCTGATAGCCCAGAATGGGTGAAACTTTCTCAAATTCAAATCCACTTGCTTCTGGGATTCATTGGGATAGATAATTTGCAGGTTTGTAATTCTTAAAACATTAAAGCTTGGAAAATTCAAAGGCAAGTATAAGAATTTAGCTCTTTGGATTAATTCCTTGGTTTTAACAATTGATTGCAACCAATAAGATTTATTTCCAAATGATTAATATATAATATGGTTGGAAGATGCTCTATAACTTTTATATTATTTTATAGGATATATAATCCTGTTCATATATTTGTAGTTGGGCATTATGGCTTTCAGGAAAGGAATTTTTTGATTAAACTTTTTTTTTTCCATTTTATATTTATTTTTCCTTTTCATTCACAATTTTCAGTTATCCAGCTCCTGAGAATCCTTTTTTCTTTCTTTCTTTTTTTTTTTTTTAAAGCTTAAATGTCTTTTTTATAAAGTCATCAAAGAATAATGATTATTAGATCCTCTCATATTAGCTCTAAAATTTCTGGGTTTTTGTCTAATTGGTGGAAAAAGACTAAAATTCACCTTGTCTTTTTAGCAGAGTAGAACCCAACTATTTTATCATATTTTATCACTAGGATTCTAATAAGAGGGGACAAACTTAATATGTAAAATGTGACACATTTTTGAACAATATCAATGTGAGGATTTGCTTTACTTGATTATGCATGTTTATTACTAGGGTTTTGCTTATTTTTTGTTTCTTTATTTGGAATGGTTGGTTAGTGAGAATGAAAATAAAAGCTTAATTAAAAAGTTAATTGAAAGAAGTTATTTGGGGGCAGCTAGTCCCAAAGTGTGTTTTGTGAAAAAGAAAAATCTAAACTAGAGATGATGCTTTAACATTGTCTATGCTCTTCCAGCATAGAAACCTCAGTTCTAAGCCAAATAAAAATTAAGGCTCCATAAGCTTTTAGAGTCTGGGATTTTTCAGGTTCTGTAAGATTAATCAGCAAATTTCCAAAAAGATATATGTCAGAACAATACTATCATTAAGCCATAGAATTCAATTAAAACCTGGATGGATTTAAAAGCATGACAAATAAGCTAGTTATGTTAGCTGCATTGTGTTATAGTTATCAACATTTGGAAATTTCCTAGCCAGACCCACATTATATATTCCAAACTTTACTTGTAAAACTTCCATTTTATATAGAAGCAAAAAAAAAAAAAAAGCCTTTCCCAGAACATTATTAGAATATTTTAAAATTATGTTTTGGGTTTCTTTCTTTTTTCAATTAATTTGAAACAATCAAATAACTTCTTTGTTTTTTTGTTTGTTTGTTTTGCTGAGGCAACTGGGGTTAAGTGACTTGCCCAGGGTCACACAGCTAGGGAATGTTAAGTGTCTGAGATCAGATTTGAACTCAGGTCCTCCTGACTCTAAAGGCTTATGGAGCCTTAATTTTTATTTGGCTTAGAACTGAGGTTTCTATGCTGGAAGAGCATAGACAATGTTAAAGCATCATCTCTAGTTTAGATTTTTCTTTTTCACAAAACACACTTTGGGATTTTTAGACAAAAATACTTTTGTTTCACTATCAGACTTGAAGCAACTGTGGCTTGATCCAGTCTTGATTATCTCTCCACAGTTGTTTGTTTCATTGCTTTTATCTTTCTGTGTTATTAACCCTTTCTAAAGGCCTGTCAATGTTCTTACCATGATTATTAAAAAAACAAAACAAAAACTATTAATCAAAATGTTTACGGATAGAGAGGTAAAATCCTACTGTTGGATTACCCTCTTAGAAATGGTCAATTGAAGATCTTTATAGGTGTTTACTGGTTGGTTTTTTTCTTTTTAGGAAGTTTAAGCCTTGTAGCCTTATCTATTTTTTTTTTTTAAATGTTGTCTGTTAGGTTTGTGCCATGGCATCAGCTAAGCTGAATACACTTCTTCAGACCAAAGTGATTGAAAACCAAGCTGAAGCATGTTACCTGTTAGGAAAGTTGGAACCTATCCTAAGCCAATCTATCAAGGAACAGACAGAAACTTACTCATTTCTGATTCCCCTTTTTCGTACCCTGGTGTCTAAAATTTATGAACTGCTTTTTATGAATTTGCACCTTCCCTCATTACCTACCACCAACGGCAGTCCCTCATTTTTTGAGGATTTTCAAGAATACTGCAATTCAAATGAGTGGAAAATTTACATTGAGAAATACGTAAGTTTTAAATTTTCCATGGAAATTTTGAAAATTAAATTACTATTATGTTAGTAGTGTTTTTAAATCTTGGGGTGGTTATTCTCTCCTGCTCAAGATCATGCCTTATATGAAGCAGTATGAAGTTCAGACATTTGGTGATGGCTGTGAGTCTATGGCTCTTTATTGGAAGGACTGTTATGAAGCCTTAATGGTCAACATGCATAAACGAGATAGAGAAGGAGGAGAGAGCAAACTCAAATTTCAGGTAATCATTCTTAGATATTTTTAACTACTGAAAGTATTCATGTTGAATACCAAGAGTAAACGAAAGAAACATATTTGAGGAACAGTCAATAGTCTAACTTGCCCAATCTTCCTTGTCCATTACATCAATAAAATAGGAGAAGAGCAACTGGCTCCTGTGGTCCCTTTAAACTCTAAATCAGTATTCCTTTGATGTTAGAGGCCAGAGGCTTATAGACTGCACAGAAGAAGCATTATGTCTGCATATATTAACTAATTTCCTAGAGAAGAGAGGTAGGAGATTCAAGCCATACTGAGCAATTCCAACTTGTGTGATACCATATGGTGACATAGGTTAGACAAGTCCTTGACACTTCAAATTATTCTACTTCAGAAATTGGTATAATTTATCAGTTGAAATGCCATGGAAGAAAAGGCTTCACTACCTGCTTTGCAACTATATCCAAAGGACAGTTGGGGCCTTCCCATCTAATTTGAAGCTAAAACCTTCCTACATTAGAATGTGAGCTCCTTGAGAGCAATATAAGCCAATATGTCAGGGTTACCTCATGATACTGAACATTGAAGGTGACCTGTAAAATTGTATTTAAAAAGCATTATTTTTTACTTCAGGATTTTTTTGTGGAACCATTTAAGAGAAAAGCACGTCAAGAAAACCTGCGGTATAACAGTATGCTTAAACAACTTCACAGCCAACACTTAGCGACTTTGAGACAGTGGAAGGCAATCCAGCTTTATCTAACATGTGAAAGAGGTCCTTGGGCAGAGAGGTAAGTCTAAATCATATACTTTTTTATTTCAGAATAGTGGTCCTCCATACATTTGTTTAGTTATATCCCCCCCAAAAAAGGTTAGGTCTAGTCTATCATGAGTTGTTTCATTGCTTTGTTTTTCTCTTTGTGAACCAAAGGCCTGGGAATTTTAAGGGTGTGTGTGTGTGTGTGTGTGTGTGTGTGTGTGTATGCGCATGTGCACGTGTGTATAAAATACTCCTTTTTTGTTGTTTAGTTGTTTCTTACTTGTATTTGACTGTGGCAAAGGTATCTTGGATGGTTTGCTATTTACTTTTCTAGCTCATTTTACTGATAAATAAACTGAGACAAAAAAGTTTAAGGTCACAGAGTTAGAAAGTATCTGAGGTTGAACTCAGGGAAATGACGCTTCCTAAGTCCAAGCCTGGCACTCTATCTGCTGTGCCACCTTGTTGCTCAAATTATTCTCTAAGACTGATACATTGTTGGTAGAACTGTGAACAGATCCAACAATTCTGCAGAGTAATTTGGAACTATGCTCAAAAAGTTATCAAACTGCATATCCTTTGACCCAGCAGTGTTTCTATTGGGCTTATATCCCAAAGAGATCTTAAAGGAAGGAAAGGGACCCACATGTACAAAAATGTTTGTGGCAGCCCTTTTTGTAGTGGCTAGAAACTGGAAACTGAATGGATGCCCATCAATTGGAGAGTGGCTGAATAAATTGTGGTATATGAATGTTATGGAATATTATTGTTCTGTAAGAAACGACCTGCAGGATGATTTCAGAGAGGCCTGGAGAGACTTGCATGAACTGATGCTGAGTGAAATGAGCAGAACCAGGAGATGATTACACACAGCAACAAGAAGACTATATGATGATCAATTCTGATGGACATGGCTCTCTTCAACAATGAAATGTTTCAAACCAGTTCCATTTGTTCCGTGATGAAGAAAGCCATCTACACCCAGGGAGAGGCCTGTGGGATCTGAGTCTGGACCGTAACATAACATTTTCATGTTCTCTATTCATGTTTGCTTGCATTATGTTTTCCTTCTCAGATTTTTTTTTCTTGTAGATCCAATTTTTCTTGCACAGCAAGATAACAAAATATGTATACACATATTCTATTTGTCAAGTATTTCAACATAATTAACATGTAGTAGACTTCCTGCCATCTAGGAGAGGGGTGGAGGGTAGGAGGGAAAAATTTGTTTGTTTGTTTTTATTAAAGCTTTTTATTTGCTTTTTTTTATTAATACTTTTTATTTGCAAAACATATGTATGGGTAATTCCTAAACATTAACCCTTACAAAGCTTCCCCCTACTCCCCACCCCTCCCCTAGATGGCAGGATATCCACTACATGATAATTATGTTAGAATACTTAAGAAATCGAATATATGTATAGTTATTGCCACACATTTTTTTGTTCAGGAGAAATCGTATCTACAAGAAAGAATAATCCGGTAAAGGAAATACAATGCAAGCACACCTCAATAGAGAACATGAAAATGTTATGTTGTGGTCCACATTTCATATCCCTCTCTATATGGTAAAGCTTTTTATTTGTATAACATATGTATAGGTAGTTCCCCGGCATTGATCTTTACAAAGTTTTCAATTACAAATTTTACCCCCAGTCCCCTCCCCTCCCCTAGATGGCAGGAAGTCCACTACATGTTAATAATGTTGAAATACTTGACAAGTTGTTCAAGAAAAATCCTATCTACAAGAAAAAAAAGAAAATCAGAGAAAGGAAACACACAATGCAAGCAAACATCAATAGAGAGCATGAAAATGTTATGTTGTGGTCCACATTTCATATCCCTCTCTCTGGGTGTATATGGTTTTCTTCACTGAACAATTGGAACTGGTTTGAGACAATTCTTTGTTGCAGAGAGCCATGTCCATCAGAATTGATCATCATATGATACTGTTGTTGCTGTGTATAATGATCTCCTGGTTCTGTTCGTTTCACTCAGCATCAGTTGATGCAAGTCTCTCCAGGCCTCTCTGAAATCGTCCTGCTGGTCGTTTCTTACAGAGCAATGATATTCCATAACATTCATATACCACAATTTATTCAGCCACTCTCCAATTGATGGGCATCTATTCAGTTTCCAGTTTCTAGCCACTACAAAAAGGGCTGCCACAAACATTCTTATACATGTGGGGCCCTTTCCCTCCTCTAAGATCTCTTTGGGATATGGGCCCAATAGAAACACTGCTGGGTCAAAGGGTATGCACAGTTCGATAACTTTTTGAGCATAGCTCCAAATTACTCTCCAGAATGGTTGGATCCGTTCACAGTTCCACCAACAATGTATTAGTGTCCCAGCTTTCCCACATGCTCTCCAACATTCATCGTTATCTTTTCCTGTCATTTTAGCCAATCTGACAGGTGTGTAGTGGTACCTCAGAGTTGTCTTAATGTGCATTTCTCTGATCAATAGTGATTTGGAGCAACTTTTCATATGACTAGAGATGGTTTTAATTTCATCATCTGAAAATTGTCTGTTCATATCCCTTGACCACTTATCTATTGAAGAGTGACTTGAATTCTTATATATATGAGACAATTCTCTATATATTTTAGAAATAAGGCCTTTATCAGAACCATTAAATGTAAAGATGATTTCCCAATTTGATGCTTCCCTCCTAATCTTGTCTGCATTAGTTTTTTGTACAGAAACTTTTTAACTTAATATAATCAAATTAGAGCAATAATTAGGAGTTACTTTGCCCAACTTTATGCCAGTAAATTTGATAATCTAAATGAAATGGAGGAATATCTACAAAAATATAGATTGCCCAGGTTAACAGAAGAGGATATAAATTATTTAAATAGCCCCATGTTAGAAAAAGAAATAGAACAAGGTATTAACCAACTTCCTTAGAAAAAATCTCCAGGGCCAGATGGATTTACATGTGAATTCTACCAAACATTCAAAGAACAATTAATTCCAATACTATACAAACTATTTGAGAAAATAGGGACAGAAGGTATGCTGCCAAATTCCTTCTATGAGACTGATATGGTGCTGATAGCTAAACCAGGTAGGGTGAAAACAGAGAAAACTATAGACCAATTTCCCTAATGAATATTGATGCAAAATTTTTAAATAAGATATTAGCAGTGAGATTACAGAAAGTCATCCCCAGGATAGTACACTATGACCAAGTAGGATTTATACCAGGGATGCAGGGCTGGTTCAATATTAGGAAAACTATCAGCATAATTAATTATATTAATAACCAAACTAACAAAAACCATATGATTATCTCAATAGAGGCAGAAAAAGCATTTGATAAAATCCAACACCCTTTCCTATTAAAAACACTAGAGAGTATAGGAATAAATGGGCTTTTCCTTAAAATGATCAGTAGCATCTATTTAAAACCATCAGCAAGCATCATATGTAATGGAGACAAACTAAAACCATTCCCAATAAGATCAGA
This sequence comes from Myrmecobius fasciatus, assembly GCA_023553655.1. NCBI lineage: Eukaryota > Metazoa > Chordata > Mammalia > Dasyuromorphia > Myrmecobiidae > Myrmecobius > Myrmecobius fasciatus. The sequence goes on along the minus strand of JAJPUD010005633.1, from coordinate 45,344 downwards.
AGTGAAACAAGGCTGCCCACTATCACCATTACTATTTAATATTGTATTAGAAATGTTAGCTTTAGCAATAAGAGAAGAAAAAGAGATAAAAGGAATCAGAGTAGGTAATGAAGAAACCAAATTATCACTCTTTGCAGATGACATGATGGTATACTTAGAGAACCCTAGAGACTCAACTAAAAAACTACTAGAAACAATTCACAACTTTAGCAAAGTTGCAGGATTCAAAATTAATCCACATAAATCATCAGCATTTTTATATATTACCAACAAA